>JANHFX010009686.1:53313-86558 GCA_027560015.1 Chloroceryle amazona | reverse complement strand
TTTCAGCACTGCCAGCGGCATAGCAACGAGCTCCGGCAGCGACGCGAGGCTGCAGGTGCTGTCCCCGTCTCCTCGGCAGACGCTGCCGCGCTTGCTCTGTGCGCTGCTTCCCGCGGCGCACCAGCCCAGCCGTGGACTCCACTAGAGGGCCCACGCTCCACGCGCTACCCAGACCCCAGCTGCCTCCCACGCAGCCAGGCTGCAGCGGCTCGGCAGCGCTGCGCGGGTGGGATACCTTCATTCCAGGGTCCTGCACTGAGCCCAGTCGCAATGGTATTTTGATTAAGGGCTTTTCCGTTGAATTAGAGCTTTATTTCTTGCACTGGCAACCAGACACTTCTCTCTGAAGGGGTGAGATGGCTTTAACTGCTCAGTCGGGAAGTCATTCTAATAAACCCTCCAAATTTCAATATTGAGTTTCAAAAAATTATTTCCCCTGATTTTTGTAAATTTGTTGCTGATGTTTAAGGTTAAAAAAAAAAAAAAAAAACATCCAACAGCATGCAGTCAAAAAGAAATGTATCTAAATCACTACGTTTTCCATGCTTTCATGCAATCAGAGCCTCGTATTAGCAACAGGTCCATGTTCAGAAACAAATCAAGGTATGTAACAGTGTCCAGCATCTTCTGCATGGTTTGTGCTGCAGCAGCGAAACAATTTGAAAATTGCTCTAAAAATAAGTTAAGAATTATTTTAGCCTTGCGTTATTTTCCAGACAGAATGCCAAATGTTAAAACCTTTTGGAAAAAATAGAAACGACACAAATCCCAAGAGTTTCCTTTCAAAAGCAGAATCCATTTCCACTGGAAAAAAAGGTAGAATTATTCATTTACAATTCTCCATTCCTTTTGGTAAACAGGGAACACCCCTGTGGTTTGATAATCTCATGCAGGATGAAATAATTCTAAACCTCAAGAAGGTGACCTCACCAGCCATGATGTAATCTCCTCGAAAATAAGAGAAGTAATAGAGGGCTTGTGTTACAATCTGAAGAACTTTGTGAGTGAAGCCACTTTCTAAAAATATTTCAATAGGGGATGATAAATGGTTATTTAAACTTTGCCTAAAGACAGCGAATACCCTACACACATGGACAGTTACTTTGCAAAGGCTCTTTTCCAATGTTCCCTCCAAGAAAAACAGCAATATTTTCAGGAAAAGAAATAGAAGTTTACAAATGGAAAGCGCTAGACTTTGGATGCGTTTTCGACTTGAACTGATCGGGTTTTGCGTTTGATAAAACAAATGTATTTTTGTCTGCTACCAAGGGAACACTGGAATTATTTCAAATATGTAACGAAACTACAGTTAAAAAGCTGTAGTAAGAGACATATCCAGCATCTTGTTCTCTCTCATCAAAGAGCAGCCCAAACTCACCAACTCCAATTCATCCTCCTCCGACTGTACTCGGCAAACAAGAGGGATAACACGGTTACTAAAAATAGCATTGCTTTCAAAAATTAAAGAAAAAGTCACGTTTCTGCTTCAGGATTATTCATTATTTCAATTAATAATGTGAAATTGCCACCTGATTGTGCAAATAACGCTACTAAGAAGTATAATACTTTATGTAATTGGGGTCAGTTGAAAGATACTGTACTGAAAGAACACATGCTTTGGCAAAATTAGTGACAGCAAGGACACAGCTACACATCGATGACGCGTAGAGACAGAGCACAGCAGTTTCTGGCTGGACTGATCCAATAAATATAACTAAATCTTTTACACATATAACCATCATACCGTCTCAGCACCTCTACTCGGAAATCTCTTTCCAATCTCCTCAAAAGGACAAAAGCTAAACTGAGTATGATGTTGCTCTTAACAGCACAACAGTAAGTAGGTACCGTACACCACTAACATTAGAACAACTGTATTAACAAGTTCCTCCTCTTCTATCTATAATTCATTTAAAGGTGTAATTCTCACTTTAATAACCAGACAGTCTATTTCCTACCTCTTCTATGCTTTAGAATTCCTAGAAAAACTTAGAACTTGAAGAATCATTACTCTGAGGATAATTACAGCTTTTGTTACTTGGATTAACTTTATATTATTCATCATGAATACCAGTAGCAAATGTAAGCACTTGTGGTATCTTAAAAACAAACAAGAATTATAGTTTATATCCTGCTCCTCTTGGCTTCATTCTCCCATAGACAGAAGACAGAAAATGTACACACGGGTGTTTAAAATTTCTGCATGACAGTGAAAGACCAAGACCAAAGGATCTGGCCAACGAAATTAAAGGAAAACCAGAGTAACTCTTCCTGAAAGACCTGTTCTGGTCTCAGTGTCGTGGTTGCCTCATGCCTGACACGAAACTCGTGTGCTATTCCAAATCTAGGCTGAACAAACATTGCTACTGACATGCCAAACTGCACAGTAGTATTGAAAAGTACACAAACTGGGACTGAGCCTGATCCTCATTACTCTTTTATGACTTCATTGAAGACATGACATCCAGCATGGGACACACAAGGTTGCATTCCAGCACACCACATCAAACAAGCATTTCTCTCAGACCGTCATTACCGCTGAAACAACATTTTACACGCCACAACCATTACAACTCAAAAAAAAAAGGCAGAAAGTGTGCTTTAGGGCATGTTGATACAATTCACAGCACCAGTAAGATGAGCCATTCCTCCACAGGATAACACACAGCCCTTTCTAAAACCCACATCCTCCAAGCCAACAAAGTTCTTGATACCAAGTCAGTGAGACATCAAATCAAAACAACAAAATCCCAGCCTATGTCTCCAGGATTGCACTCTAAACACATTTAGGTTAGAATGCTATTTTAATACTTAAAAAAAAAAAAGATACAACAAAAAAATACCCCAAATCCTTACAAATGTAACTTCTCCCAGGGTTACAACTTATAACTTGTATTTTCATTTGTGAAATTCTGGAACACATATACTTTTCTATTCCTGTACCCTATGGTAAGCAGATGAGAGTTTCTCCCTGTGCATGTGGACAGAACACCTCATTTTTACAAGCCAGTTGCAGAACAAATGTTTTAACTTACCAATGGTGGCATCATACCCTTGCTGGAGGGTGGGATGACAACACGGAGGTCGGGTTTGCGATTGTTCATTCCAAGATTACCTCCGCCGGGTGGAGGTGGAGACTTTGTAGGCATGACTTTGCCTAAGCCATTCCCTCCACCAGTAGTTCCAAGTAGGCTTGGTGAAGCTCGAGAATTCACAAACCCATTTCCTGAAGAGGAAAAACAAATGCACTGTAAGGCTGAAGAGAAGCAACAAGACTGAATCTTTGTGCACAAGTTATGGAATATTTCTTTTCTAAAACTTCCAATAAACTCAGGAGAGGCACAGTATTGAATAATCGAACAAACAAAACTCACTTACACCAGAAGATCAATATGTAAAGGTAATATCATCTCAAGGGCACGCTGTGGCCGCTTAAATGCTGAGAAGAGCATATTGTCAAAGAACTACTTCTAATAACATCTGTTGTATTTTATTTTGCCCTTTGAAGTTGCTCCAGGCTGAGCTTGCAAAGAAGTGTGAGTTTTTGCACAACGTTGCTTCATCCCCACCCCCACAGAACATGAACTAAACCAAATTGTTGCCTGTGAGAATAAAAAGCAGCAGCTCTTAAGTGTCTGTTTCTAAAATATATTCTTCCAATATCTTCTCAACCTGCAGGACTCCAGTATCTGTCCTCTAATAATACCGATTTCAGTCTCAAAAATCTATCCTGTCTGATTACTTAACAACAGCGAGGGGAACAAACCCTTTCCCGTCAAATTCATTCCAAGCTCTGGACACAGATGCACACTTCGGTTTTGTCCATCAGTGTATTTTATGCAGGTCTTTATCTTATTCCTGATGCTCATTCTAAGTAGAATCAGACAACCCAGAGTCTACAGGTCCAGCCTGCAGCATTGAAATCTCCCAAAGCTGAACACCCTTGAGATGCAGGCCTTAGCTTACGCTCCCATCAGAAAAAAATAACAAGATAGTAAACCAGTTAAGCTCCTGGCATTCCCTTTTCCTGCACTGACAAAAGCACCAATCCTGTTAACCGAAATATATTTCTCAGAAAAAAAAGTTAAAGCCACATTCCAATGATTTGATCATATTTATAGCAACAATTCCCCAAACACACACACCGTATTCAGCTGCAAACGCAAAACCAAATGTTAAGCGAGGGGAATTTTTGCAACAGGGACGCCTATAGTTCACACTACACAACCTGTGTGTGTGTGTAATAAATACAATTTACAGCAGGATTATGTTTATAGTAACACTGCAGTTCTGAAAGCAGCCTTCATAATCACAATTCAGGCAAAAAAAAATGACACAGAGTTCACTGTGTGGGAAATTCTCTTCTAATAGCCTGTAGCGCCATGCTGGCATGAATCGTGTATTATTATTCTAATTTGAATAGGTCCCTATGCCCAATCCAATTTTGTTAGATTAAGTACATATTAATCTAAAAGCAATTAAAATAAGAAAGTTGTCAGTGTCACATTCTACTTTCTTTAGCAACATTTTTAATGCCTTTAAAAGCTCAGCGAGAGAACAATGACACGTATCAGTAACAGCACAACACTTCACAAAGGTGACAGTTACTGCTGAGATCACTCGTCTCATGTGCGCTGGGAACCCAGGTGTGAACCCACCAGGATGCTCGTGAGGGAGCCTCCTCCATCGCTGCTGAACCTTGTTACTTGGTGGGGGAATTACCAAATGCCGTCCTCGCCTTTGCCCTGTCCACCACCAGCAGAACCCCCTGTGTTGTTTTCTCCATTTAGAAATGGAAAAGAGCAATAATTAAGAATTCTAACAAAGCTCTTGTGCTGGTCTGAAGATGCTCTACTGAGTTTTAGAGAGGTTTTTCGCGATCAAAGTTATTGCTAAATATTTTTTAAAGAAAGAAAATACAAGTATGTGGAAGCTGCAGGCACAGTACTCCTGTTTGCATACGGATGAGCAGTAAATTCACAACACAGATGCCTGGATTTACTTTCTTTGTGGATTTCCTACTGTGCTAAAAGCCTGGCCATACATGGATGATCTGCTATGTCCCTTGAGTGTTTCAAGGTTAACAGAGCAAGGAGGAGTTATTCTAATTTAGTACTTTCCCGAAGCATTTGTATGGGAGGTATGGGAATAAGTTCCCTGAGCATTCTCCCATTTAACTCGGAAGTTATGGGGGAAAGCAGGAGCACAGACAGCAGAAAGAAGGAAGAGCTTTTTATGTCAGCATTCTTTCTTCTGTATTAAAAACCACAGCAAAAACTCATTTTGTGATTAAAGCATCTACATTCCTCAGCAGAAAACAGCAGAATTTTTTGGGATACTTCTAGGTTAGTGATAAAATTTAGAGAGGCTGAAAAGTTGGGCTGGAGCTGAGAATACATAGTAAGCTAAATATACTTGACCTCTAGGAGCAAAGTAGCCAGAGCTAGGTCACAGCGGCCAAGAAACAGAAACTGTGCTACCCTAAGGATCCTGAGACTGCGAGACAGCTTCCACAGACTCATGGTTTTGTTAAACCCAGTCATGCACCAGCACCTGTCCATTAAAAATGAGTGTGAACGTTGGTTAGAGGCAGCCTACCTAGCACCAGACTGCAAAAGAAATCTGGCGCAATGAAGACAGTAAAAATTAAGTGCAGTTGGAAACAGATGTGAGAGGAAAAAATATGAGGAAAAATAACATTTTAAACAAATTATATCTAAAAAAATTGTTACTTTCAGCAAAAATTCCAGAACCTTTCAGGAACTTATTGTTATAAAAAAGTAAAGTCGGGGCTTTAATCTAATAATAAACAGCATTTTATTACTGACTAAGCTACCGGTGTTACCTTTTATACGCCAAAGCTGCGGTGTTCTGAGTGGACTTTAAGCTGCAGAACACCACCACGCTGTATAAACAACAGAGTTCTGTGCAGCAGCAGTTCAGTCTATCCTGCCATAGCATTTCCTGCCCTCTGGTTTCAAGTGGTTTGGTAGCTCGTGTGTTAAATCTGGACAGTGTCTTTCTTCCACACCCAATAGAGTCATTTCCTGCAGCCCTTGTTACAAGGCTCTGCCAATCCTTCAGAAACATTTCATGCTTTTAGTGGTGCTGTCAAAAACAACAACCTCCTTGCCATCGCCTTCTCTGTGCAGTATCATTCAGCAGCAGGGCAGAGTCAAAGCATTTGTTCTGAGAAAAAGCTGAGCATTCCTTAAAATGAGTGTTTAGAAAAAAAATTACTAAGTACAGGAGAAAGAAAAGATGTCTTAAGTGTGCAATACTAAGGGTATTAATCTGATAGCAGCCCTTTGTTATAAAGAGCAAACAGTGAACATTCAGCAAACACTGAAGTATCTATATTGATTATTTGAAGAATCATATGCTGGGGCTGCAATGAGACTGGAGAACATTCATTTTTTAATAGGAAATGTAAAGCCTTTTTTCCTGTTAATAATGTAATAAGAAAATCAAATTACAAGTTAGGAGTGAAAGGATAACTAAAAGTATGGTATTTCTTAGAGTAAGGTCAGGAGCCAGAAAAAGATAATGATTACAGGATGATGCAACTATCGGCAGTTTGCCAAACCGAGGCTTTAATAAGCCCATAAATTCTACTTACTATTTTGTATACTACAGAAACTGTATCTGCCCCACCCACTACAGATCTTCCCCAAAGACAACTACTTTATGTTTAAAATCACTATTAAACTGAAACAATGGGAACAGAATATAAAATCCTACAAAAGTATAAAGTAAGACTAGTGCCTTTACTTCTACCAGGGAAGTTTTACTTCATTCTTTAAAACAGACTATTAAATCACGGGTGAAACACTTCTTTGGAGAACAGACACCAATGCAAAGGTTGTAAATTCTCAATTATACGAATCATAATTTAAGTAGATGAAATGATAACAATCACTGCCAATGTATATTAGCCTACTTCTTACTTAGTCAGAAAATGTTTAATTTTTTAAGTAACTTTTCTGAAGCTGAACGTTAAAACCCATCCATTCTATGAACTGTATATTCTGCCTTCAGAAACTTAATACAGCTTAATCTCATTTATTGTCCTGCAGCCCAAGATGTAGCATTCAATTACATGAGCCAGACTCATATTTCACTATATAAATCACATCAGCTGAAACAATGAACACACGTGGATGGAAAGTACTCCGTGTACTTATTACTACTCAAGGAATAAATTATAGTCATTGATGCCATTAATCTTTTTTGGTGGATCACCTTTGGAGACGCGGAACAGTTATACACAGTTTTGGAAAATAATTGTGGACAAGCAGTATAAGATTAAGCAAAAATAAGAATGTTAGCAAATGAATATTTAGGCCCCGAATGACATCATACAACCCAACAAGTGTGACATCATTAGAAGTAAACTGAAAATTGTCTTTGCAGTAGGCCATCAATTCACTCTGCATCTAGAAGACCAGATAAAAAAAGAAAAACTTTTCTATATAGGACCTTGGGAGGTAGGGAAGAGAGAAAACATATTACAAGTAAACAGAATGAATAAATTTCTATATACATTACATTTCCCCCCCCAAAGTACAACAGCTTTAAGTGGAAGTTAAAAAAACCACCACTGAAAACAGTATGTGCCATTCACACCATTTCCAGCTTTGCACAGATATCCCTGCCGATTCTACCAGCATTTCAAAAAGCCTAAATTCTCTGCTGGCTTTGGAAAGAAACGACTATACCATCTCAAGCTGAAATAATCTTATTCCTACTAATCTTTACAAATCAATACCTCAGGTAATACCATGATTAAATTAAAATTATCTTTGGCAGTCATAAGACTTTGAAACACGTCTGAAATGTAAGATTTATAATTCTAAAGCAGTACTTTACATACTAAAAACACAGCGATAAGACGCAGACATGACTAAGTGCCCAGGGAATGCCAACTCATGCTACAAAACTAAAAACCCCTCATTTCCCAGGTTGCTGGAATTTATTTTTTGTGTGTAAAGCTACATAAAAGGAGATACAATTTTCAAGGAAATGTAGAACTTTAATGGGCTTTCTTGAAGACCAGGGTTATGACTCAGATTGCAGCAGCAAACCCAAAACAAAGGCGTACTGCTTTTGTATCTAAATGTTATCCAGCTTTATGCGAAGCACCAGCAGTGGCAATTGGTGCCTTCTGGGTCTTTTGTCAACTAAAGTTTACAGTTAATGAAACCAGAGCTCTACTTCCTGAGCTTGTTGGTTTCCATGTATCTGTACAAAGCCAATGTAGATAACTGGAAAGAACAGAGGGCAGAAGTCGGATGTTCAGGATAGCTGAGGATGTGTGGTGGTGTATCCTGGGCAGGGAGACTTATATAAGAGTTGAGACTTCACACAAACATATGCTGCAAAACTTAAATCCAGCTTGGAGATAAGTAATTTGTTATTGTACTTCTTAGTAAATCAGAAATTTTGGTATGATAATGAACAAACATAACAATTCATGAAATTTCAACTAAAATCTAAGACAGCTCAGGGGTAAATTGCCCAAATGTGGGTGGTAGGAGATTTGCTACAATTAAAGATTTTAAACCTCAAATGCTTTCTTCTACCAGCATGTTTTTCATGCTGATTTCAGCCAGTCATTTCTTGTGAGCTGATCTAATCAGAGGATGATGGATGGATCAAACTTTATTATGTGCTGACGTCTAGCAAAGGAAAAGGGTTCAGCTTGCAGCCTGAGAAACAGCCAGTCTGCAGTCCACTGTCAGGACTCTGTTTCCCTGTGGAGAGCTTGGAAGCTGTAAGAGTAAATAGGCTGCTCTCAGTGTTCTTCAGGCACCCTTCAGCTTCTGCCTTGGAGAAGAGTGAAACACTGACTGTTGTATTTACCTATGTAATCCTAAAGATCAGAGGAAGGCAAAATATTATGCCAACACTACTGACATTACAGAGCAAGAACCTTTGTCCACTGCATTTAGAATCAGTTGAACATAGTCAAACACCTTTTAATAGAAACTAGGAAGGGAGAAGCTCTGACTGGTGAAAGACTACCCGTGACAGACACTACCTGTCACTGCAGGGAAAGTACAGCAGATTAGAAATCTACCAGCAACACAGAACCTTTAGCAGGAATATGCTCAAGGTTTAGAGCTACTTTCCTAAGGTGGTCATATACGACTGGTGTCAAACTGTTTATGTGATGCAGATGATACAGGCTGGTGAGTTTGAGAGTGGGGGGTAGAGGGAGAAGAAAAGCATGAGGCTGACAGCATTGATTCAACTGCAAACAAAATTCCTACAAGAATTTTTCCAGAGTTATTTGGATGCTCACTGGGGTGTCTCTCATTTAATAAACAAACCAACGTGAACAGGAAGGTATATGCAGAAAGCTGTTTTGTTACTGATGCCTTCTGGTGTACTAAGAACAGCAGCTTGACTCAAGACTGTGAAAGACCAAGCTGCAAGATTATTTTAACCTCAGAGCTGCAGAAAACCCTCTCCCAGTCACCCAAGCCCTCAAGACAAAAGGAACCATTTACAGGTGTGGACTTTCTCAGCTCTCTCTCTTGATTCCCTGCTGGCAATACACAGGCAGTTTACGGGTGCGTGCGAGCTGTCAGCTGCACCCCTGCATAATCCTTCCTGAGGACAGGATAAAAGATCACGTATTATCTGCACCGGCTCTTAACAGAGATCCAATACCTCACAAGACACGCGTTTTTTTCAAGAGGGTACAGCCTTCAGCTCTATTCCAAAGTAATTCAATATTCCAAAAACTACTTCACATTCTCAGAACGTGAAGGTTAGCAAGGACATTATAGAAGATACAGCTCTGGAATAAAGAGGAGAAATTCAGTACTCAAGAAATCTAGATGTCTCTCATCCATTGTCATGATAATAAAATTCTAAAAGGAAAGATAATTTCTCAGAAGTTTAACCAGGTCCATAATCTGCACTACTAACCAAAAGGGCTACTTCCCTGACAAAGAAATGCATAGGCAGTACTGCGTCCTAGACAGATCATAAAGAACCTCCCTCCACTTCCAACAACATCTGCAAAATAACCCAGGGCTGGAAAGAACTTAGGGAAATTCATCTTAGTCCAAAGGTCTCAGCGTTTATGATTTTCATGCAGCCTTGGCAAGGAAAAAACAGCTCTAGCCCTTTGCATGGTTCTAGCTCAATACCATATGTGAAAGGCCTGGATGAAAAAGCAGTGTTACTGCTTTTGAGCCTGATTCTCAGAGTCCTCAAGAGTGGCCCATCTTCACTGGAAGTGCACTTCCATGGCAACCTCTGGATGATTCCAGGTATAACACCAAATCTACTGGAACATACTGAAGCAGTTCTCCTCATGACAAATTTGAAGGTGATCCATTCATTGAGTCCTTTCAGTTCAAAGTCAAAAAAAACTCTCCCCCATATTTGGGTACTTGGAGCAAGTGAGGCTGTACTCTGCCTAATTAGAACCCACAGCCTTTTAAAAGGTGTAATGTAGACTTACAACATGTTCAAGCCATGATGATGCTAACAACAGATAGCAAGTTGTACACATCCTGGAGCCAAGAGATTCTTGAAGCACATTAGATGCCCATTAGCCTGAACAAGCTTTAACACTGACCAGGGGTGATAGTATCATAAAAATTCTAGCTCCAAAACATTTCATCTAGCTAAAAGAAAAAATAAATCAGCTCAAAAGCAAACACTGTTATAATGCCAGACATTGTTCCCCTCTCAAAACTGATACAATTGCCAAGTAAAAATTTTCAGTTAATGTTTCTAATGTGGTGGATAAAATTTCAAAAATATTACAAAATAAAAATGCTTTTCAGAGTTCCAACAGCTGCATGTGAAGTAAGCTCTCGGTATTATACAATGATCAAAATAATTTTCTGTTCAAGACATAAAAAAACCACCTACCAATCTCTGCTACAACATGCAGATATTTTTACTCAAAGTTATTTTCCACAGAAAAAGCTGTTAAGTTGGCAGATTGACTGCTAAAGCAAATCATATCTATTCCAATCAAGTTACATAGGACTTGAGAAAGAGACTCGTGTGAACTAAATAGGAGCCATTTTATGCAACAGCTTTGTTTGAACTGGGTCCCAGCTACAGAAAAGAACCTTTCCTTGCTTTGTGACAGAGATAAAGGTGTGTAAGTATCTTTCAGTGAAATGAGACCAGAATCTCAAATGCTCAAAACGTCATAATGTTGAGTGAGACTTGGGTTTTTCCTTTGTCCATAAGGGAATATCTGGGAATATGGGTATGCCAGTACTCCATCTTTATCTTTGACATCTCTCCTGGAAGTTGTGAGCTACAAATTTGACACGAGACCTCTGACAACTAAATCCACAGGAGAATTCTGCATTCCTAGGAAGTTTAAAAGACAAGACTGAAGGCTAAAAGAAGAAAATACATTTTTTTTAAAGTGAATTCTACAATAAATATAGCAAGAAACTGAAGCCATTGTTGTCTGCAGACATAATTAATTTGATCTACACACTTCAGTGGCAGCTGTCAAGCTCTAACTGACAAGCTAGCAGAGTTACTCAGTGTGGTTACGTATGATTTCTTGATTTTTGGCTGCAATTTAGAAGGTTACTGTGCACCTCGCAGCGTTTAAAAGAAGCCATGCCTAGTAGAAAGAGCTTTGACAACTTAGTGTGTTAACTAGGAATTTAAGTTTTGCTAGAGGTACTTCTTAGAGATGTTCCACAGCTCTTGCAGAGCCAAACTCTCACTTGTAGGGAAAAAAAAATAAATTCTTTCTAGAAATGAGTGGGTATATGTATAACATTTTGGGTGCAATGTTCTGAAAAGTAAGAGATAAGTGATGCTTTTTTGACTTTTCACATAAACTATTAATAAATGCAAGAAGGAAAGCATTTTAGTGCATTAAATATGTTCACCAAGCTGCTCAAACTGGGTACTTCTCCAGTTCATTATTCTACAGCAAGTGCTGTAAACAACTGTTTTAATTTGCTTATTGAAAGGAGGAGTCTTAAATCTGAGGCTGCTGTTATTAAAGCTTGATTTTGGAAGAGAGGCCTGAAACAGCCTGATAATAAACTTATTTAGTCTGACCTGAAAAATACTATGGAAATCAACATCTGACCTCCACAGTTTCTAAAAATACTCATCTTTTTTCAACTGAGAAGTTTCCTCCATTTAAAATCTTGCTTACCTGATGGAAACCACACTTAAATATTTCATATCTTTGCTGCACAGGGCCAGAGAATGGATGAAGAGCAGAAAGTCAATCCTGTGCTTTCAGCCTTGTAGTTGCAGCATTTTTTATTCATAAACTGCCCAAATATCTTCAAAGAACTTTTTCCCAGTTGCCACAGTAAGTAGCCAGTGGGCAACTAGTGGAAGGTCAGAATCACTTCTGTAATTCCTTGCTATGAACACATACCAAGGAGGGGCTATGCCTATTTCCAAAAGTGACCTTCAGTTACCAAGCCGTGTCAAGGAATGGAAGGAACATGTAGGAAGTGAGTGATCTATCATTTATTTTGTCTTTCTGTGGTGTGATTAATTTCAATGGCTGCCTGCCCTCTATCAGAATACTAATTTTTGTTTAGGGGAGACAAAACATTACTTAAAGGAAATACTGTCATATCTTTTTAATGAAGAGCAAAACCACTATGAATTTGATTTTTGGCAAGATTTCTAATTTGTTTTTGAAATAAATTCTGATCATCTTCCAAAATTAAGACAGAACCTAGCTATCAGCTTCCAAGATTTATTGCTTTCTTTGTATAACAACTAGAAAATAATTAGCAAGCTACACATGGCAACACAAACAGTAGTCTGCATTTTGTTCATTTTGATTGGCACTGCAACCAGTATCAACCATCCAGGTCTTGTGAACAGTTTGTGTAAGAGTTTGGTAAGTGCAGTGAATTCCATACAAAGTAAGACATTTGGTGAGTGTAAGATCTCTTTAGAATGCTGTAATTACACCTGTAGGGAAACAGGAATGCAAGAGCAGCACGGTACTATTGCAATAAAACCCGGTAAGTATTACTGGAGAGGAAAGGGTATGGCAGACAAAATGCCTGATAAGAATTTACAAGACTTGACAATTACAGTGCAATTAAGAAAATTATGACGTTTGTTCCTCCACAGCCACTTCTGAAGAGTAAAAAGAAAAAATTGCTTTTGAGTAACTATGACACTAAAGCCACAATACTATTTTTCAACAAAGACCTAACACCACACTTACCAACTGGACTGGTACCAGCTCCATTTGGCACTGCAAGGTCATTTGTCCCCAACATTCCACCTAATAAAAATAAGCCAGAGCATTAAACTAACTTGCTGTTGTTACACTATTGTATTCTTTTGTAGTTCAAAACTTAAGCCATTAAAAAAATGATAAAAAATAAAAATAAAAACCCGCACCAATGTCATTCTGAACTTTTTAGTGCTTTTTTTTGTTTGTGTTGTAAGTTTTGGGGTTTGGGGTTTCTTTGCCGTTTTTAAACAAAACAAAGAAACAAAAGAGAATACAAAAAGCAAGCCCAGCGGAACTGAAATGTTACCTGTGTTGCCAGTACTCGGTGGTCTCTGAGGGGCCCCAGGTGATACGTTCCGATGCAGGGTGGTCTGAGGTGGGGAGAGCATGGTCGTGTCCGTTAACGATGAACTGGCTGCCAGGGATGGGGATACGAGGGAACTCCCTGGGTTACTGTAGGTCAGAGTGTTGGGATTGGACACTGGAACTGTAACCGACATCGAGAAGTTCTGAGCAGGCAAGCCAGGCTGGAGAAGATGAGGAACACACACAAGACAACATCATCAGCATTAACTATGTTTGCAGAAATAGCACATTATAAAAAAAACACATTAAAGTTTGCCAAGAATTACTCAGGTTTGTAGGTTTTGTTTTAAAAGTTAATTATGTTAGTTTTTAAACTCTATTAAGCATACATTTTTAAAACATTCGTTTGTTGTAGAGTATGGTGTTAAACTTATGCATCATATAAATACAGTTCCAAAAGAATTACTCACAAACTTTTAAAACACTGAAAGTACAATTAAAAAAAAAAAAAAGAATTGAAAGTACTCATATGAATTCACAAGCTCAGAACTACAACAAATTTATCAGTTAATTTTGATTATAACAATGACAAGCTCAACAGGTCTACAATTCAATGAACTGTGGCACCTTCAAAACGTAAGCATAAACATGCACATTATGAAATAGTCAGTTATTACACAAAAAAAGAAAAAGTTAGTAAATACATTTTCTATTAATAACCTTGCCAAAACATTGCTACTCATCTCTAAAACTTTTTCACCAGATGAAAAAAAGTAAACACATCTTTAGAAAGTCACCAAATTCACTCATTGGGATTTAAACATTTCAGCTGTCCTTATTCTGAGCTGTGTTCCACAAAATTCTGCTTGAATAACCACTTCATTTTCTTATTTGGTAAATCTTAAAATTCTAACTTTTTACAGCATTATTTGGAAGGAAACTGTTTTTCTGAAGCATATATGTTTGTTATTCAACAACTATTTGAATCAAAACCTTAGATGCCTGCCCATCTATGGTACTCATTTGGTTATGACTAACTTCTTTGGCCTTTGTCTCATTCCTATCCTTTGACAGTGATGAGCTTCTGAAACAAAAGAGGCTGTTTTCTTTCACAACTCTTATAATTACTAGAGATGAACCCATGACAGGTACAATTTAAGGGTAAAAATTCAGTAGTATTTACTGACAGAATCGAGAGACAATAGCTTTGATTTAGAGGTCAAATGCAGATGACAAACATTCAGGACCCAGTAAGTATACTTAAAAAATGCACTGCTGTCATGTGCAGCTTAAAATTTACTCAGAATGATAATTCTGTACAACAACTTGGATTATGTTAGAAATATAACAATAACTATACAAATCAAGAGTAGAATACATTTTCTACAAGAAACAAAATCTCTTACTAGTGAGAGCCAATGACAATGTCCCTGCTGAAGCATTCTAAGAATAATTAACAATTTTTGGCATAGATGAAAGGAAAAAGCAATGAAGCATAGCAATGTAACACTAGCACATCACTCCCAGTATCTAACTAATGACAAACTGTACTGGTATTTGTTTTCACGGGAAACTACTTCAAGAAAATACTCAAGATCTACCAAAAAAAAGGTTATTTTCAAACAGCATGATGTCAAGCAACCCATCCTAAACTTGAAATACCTGAGGTATACTTAAAACAATGGTAGAAGCTAACAGTTGGAACATTTTTTCTGCAGGTTTCTCAATATAGAAGTAATAAGTGACAGCTTCCCCCCACACCTTACAATAAAGGCTGCCTCTGCCCATCTATGGTACTCATTTGGTTATGACTGAATTCTTCACGCTTTGCCTCATTCCCATCCCTTGACAGTAATGAGCACACTAGAACAAAAGAAACTATGCTCTTCTACAGACCCTTAAGCACTGGAAATAGAACCATAACAAGTCCAATTTCAGATATAAATACAGAACTATAGGGCTACAAGCTAATGCTGCCTTTTTTTATTTACACTGATGTCTGCACAGGCAATGTAGGCTGCTCATGAAGACCACAGAAAATCAAGGGAGAGCAATTTAGCTCTAACATACTGAGAGAAGAGAACTGAAGAAAGCATCTTAACACAGAAATGTTGTTTTGGAGGTTTTGATAGCCAAAACACACTGGCTTCATTCAAGTCCAAAGAACTCGCTGAAGGAAGCGATGCCAAGTGTCACGACTTAGTTTGCTGTTCAGGTGCCCAGAGATGGCCTTATTGCTCTCAACAGTGAAATAACTTTTAAGTATCAACAAGTTATTTGGGGACACGCTACACAATTGCCCCAGGGTCTGGGCCAATTAACCTAGCCAGTCCATTTACTTTAATTGCCACAAGATTTGTAATGTTACAAAACTTAAAGGCTGGGGCAGAGCCCTGTGTTAGTTTCTTTGAAAATACTCCCCTTGTAATACTCATCACTAACCGGTTTTTGGAGATGGAAATTAAATGTTAGCATGTACAGCCCAGTGAGAAGCTGTTGTTATCCCCAAACTTCTTGAGTTCTGGAGCCAAGTGACTTCTGCCTCCAAATGGCTTAGGCACTTGGGACAGAATTTCCAGACAGATGTCCTTGGACATCTTGTAGTGTCCAAGGAAGTGTCTGTTAGACTTTCAACAGGGGTAGGACACCAATCTTTAGATGCTCCCCTCGTGCACCAATCTATCTACACGCATCAAAATACCTTTCTACATCCAGTCTTCAGCAAAATAAATTCAACCAATTTGATGACAAAATTCATCTGATTCTATTTGCCTCCATGTAACATACTGTAAAATCCCAATCAAGACAAAGAGCTACAAGATGTAAATAAACTATCCTACATCCCACGACAAAATCTATCTTTATAAATATATTTTAGGTAGGATTAGGCAATGCAGCCAGGCTTCTGAAATTTAGAAATGTTACCTCATGTTCACAAGGTATGAAAAACTGTGAGTGCAAGTAACGACCTAGAGATAAATCATCTTATTCTTTAAGATGAAACACAATTTAACAGGATCAAGTATCAGCATCTCTTTTTTTTCCTCAAAAATATATACTCCCTTCTCAAACCATTACAGCCTCTTGTCTTTGCAGTGGTTTTCAGTGGTAAGCAAACACCATGAAAATTCTCATGCAGGTAATAGAAGCACAAACCATACTTTAGTACTCACTGCGATTTTATGATTCCGCATCATATTATCAAACTCTTCATTAATTTTTTTATATTTTTCTTCTGTATGTGGCGTGAGCACATATGAAGTGTCAGGGTCCGGGCTGTCGCACCCTCTGTGTTCCTTCTTGTTCAGAGCCTAAATAATGAAGTTAATAAAAAGGATCAACAAATAAAAAGTAGAGATAAAATAAAAGTACTTACAGGGCCTCGCTTGAAAATAAAATCACTATCTTCATTTAGTTTGCTGAATCTGTCCTCCGATAGTGGACTGTGCTCAAAGTAATCGTCAGCATCAGGGCTCTCACAACCATTAAGGCCTTTCTTTCTTAAGGTCTGAAATACAATTGGAAAATTCACATACAAATCATACTAACTTGCCAAGAAGTTTGTATACTACTGAATCATTCAGAGCCACTGAAACTACATGAAATTTTCACAGACAAAACTCACTGTTCAACAGACAGGCTTAGTCTTTCAAAATAACGGCATAGTACACAAAGAGAAAAAAAAAGTTCATTCAGAGGCACAGGGTCTCCCAAGTGCCATCTCCAAGGCAACTTTAATCTAGAACCACTTCATCTCTCCCGTGTTCCACACAAAACCATTTTTAGATACTGGCTGATGACCGAGTAAAGTTGCCTCACAAAGGAACATGCAAGGCTATGGCAAAGGAGTTAATGTCATCACTGGTAAATAAAAGCCAATTTACTGGATCTTTAATAAATTGATTTTAGCATCCCAATGGTAATATTCACATTATAAAAAGCATGCATCGATCAAATTCAACTGCAGTGCATTAATATAACACTTGGTCTCAGTAGTTCATAGAGGCAGGATTTTCCTGCACTTCTCTCATCCTGCACGACAAGAACTGCAAGAAAAGTATTAAAAGAAATTACATAATCCCTCTCCAAAATGACTTAGTTTGCTAAATATAAGTTTCTTCAGACTCCTTTAGAGTAACTCGATGCAATTGCTTTATTGGGCTACTTCCTGTTTTCTGATGAAGAACTCACATCAACATCCCCTGGAAAAAAAAAACCAAACTTGTCTCCCATCCAGGCATTAACAAATAAGCTACTGAAAGAAGGGATGTGAAACTACAAATTTTAAAGCAATATTTGCATTTCTTCTTGTTTTTCTTTTTCACCCTGTTACACAATCAGAAATCTTTATTTGAAAGTTCTTATTTACAACAAAGTAAGATTTAAAATATTACCTATAGAAAAATCTGAAATTTTTTTTAGAAGTTTCAAAAGGAAAGAAATATAAATTTTTAAACAGGTACACACTAGCAGCACAGAAGGCAGAAATAGGACTATACAGGCATGAGGGGGGACTGTGGATTCTTTTTGTGAGAAATAATCTATATTCTATGAATGTTACACTAAAAACATTAAAGATTTGAAATCTGTAAGCTGATGTTCTCAGCACCATAAAGAAATTGCATTTGTTTTCTTAGGGAAGCTGTTTCCATAACACACTGAATTTCTGATTTATAAACCCAAACTATCTTTTAGTTTAGATTATAGTATTCATCAGCATTTTTTTCTCAAAGTGTTACCTACTGATTTTTAGTACAATAAAAGAAGGAGACTCTCTCACTATTCGTGTATATGCAAAATACAGCCTATGTCTACTTGGATTTTAAATCAGTACTTGAAAATTCAATTACGCCATGTGAAATTCTTTAATATCACAGGTCACCATAAGCTGTAATTCCTTCTCAAGTTTCTTGGCTTGCTCTGCATATCCCACACAGTATCTGGAACTCCCACAAAAATGTAATCACTAAATCAGCATATGGGGAAAACAGGTGTAGGTTCCTCCAACACCTGTTGCAGCACTGATCCCGCTCCTCTAACCAATCAGCTGGACACGGGTAGGGACTTGGCCATACAAGGGCTGGCTGTTTGGCCTCTCAAGGTCGGAGCCTGTTGTCCCTCTCCCAGCTCTTCCTAACAAGTCAGCCTGCCAGTCTTCTACACTTTGATATCAGCAGGGAAAATGTTAACGCTCTATAATCTGGATTACACTTAACCCCTGCAACCCACAGAACTCTGTAAATAGAATCCAAATGTCTTCACATGGTGCTCAGCGTCCTCATGCATATGCAGTGCCCAACACACAACCAGAAGCTGTATTTAGATACTAAAAAGAAATATCTTGCAAGAAATATATACACAGTCTAGTTCACCTCTGATAAGCACATTAGAGCAATTTTAAGAACTGCAGCACGGGAGTTGCATTAATGCTCCTTTCAATAGTCTAAAACAATCAAGTAAAAGATTCCAAGCACAAAGCTGCCGATTCATCCTCCTGGATGTGTCTGAAACTTTTAAGCTCTAATGTAAAGGAAAAGATTTAATTCAATGTAAAAACGTGTCTGTCCTTCCTCTTGGTGGCTGGCTAGGTTTTTTTTTTTTTATTCTTTGTGATAACAACAGGGTTAACTCTGCTTTGACTCACGAGGAAGGAAAATGGCTCAGTATCACCCGTTTAAGATTCTGGAAACCGTCACTCCAGATGGGGTTCCTGTCATTGTGGAAGGATTTAAGCCATGGTTCACTGTTACAGATAATAAGTCTGGGTCTGATATCCAAAGCTCTGTCTCCTTATCAGTAAAACACGAACTGCCACTTTGAGGACCTCACCATAAAAAGACTGCCAACTTTATCACTGCCCAGTAACAGACTAGTAAAACATTTCTGCTCCGTGGCTCGTCCCAACAAGCGGAATGCTGTAATCTGTTCACACGGCCGGGCGAAGCCTACGCGAGACAACCCAGCCTCGGCTTTCTCACAGGCTGCAGGGTGAGACACGATAACAGGCCCTGCTCAAGGGAAAACAACTCAGGCTGCGACTACTGGGAACTGCTCTGTGGGGACACAGGAAAGCCAAACTCCATAAACAAGTGCTGACCCCGCCCTCAAGATTCTCTACAGCTAAAATTTCTCTGATTAAAGTAAATAACTCACCCCCCTCAGCTATTTGCAAGTTACTATCGCGAAGACTGAAATTCTGTTAACTGAAGATGGGAGTAGGGGGTAGAGAAGACAATGCATTAGTGACACCAAATGACACCTGTGCAGCTCAAAGAGAGTTTTATTTCTCTGCCGTGACATACAAACTTGTTTAGGATAAAATCAGAGTTTTTGCAGTTGAGGCCAATACAGAATGTGCATTTTCTTACTGCAGCAAAAGGGGAAACAGAAAATGAAATTTCAGGTTTTGCTAAGTGGGTGCTACTGCAGTGTGTGTACTGAGTGTTAAGTCTTGTTTTCCAGATTAGCAATGGGACTGTGGAGCCTTTTGAGTTAATCTGCATTACTTTCCACTTCCTCTAAGACTTCACCAGAACTACTGGAAATTATTCCAACGTGTTTGCCAGCACACTGTATTGTGCCTTCAGTAACTGAGATGGGGCAGCTCTGATAGTAAACTGGAGCATGGATGAGAAAAAAAGGACTGATTTTTTTTTTTAGAAAATAATGCAAAGTATTTATGAAGAACCGAGGCAGGTATGAATTTATTTATTTATTTTTTAAATATAATTGTGTGACATACAAAGTCACTATACAAGTGTTCCAGACAGCTGGGGTAATCCTGATATCTCAGAATGACCCAGAAATCTTAAACTGCTTTTGTTCCCCTGGGTAAAACTGGAATATATGAATGTTATGACTATTAGTTTACTTTTGAATGGCAGAGCTTAGAAAACATTGTATGAGACCAGCTAGACTAGCTGTGACAGGTTTAAATACTACATTCAAACACACGGTACAAGAGCCCCAATATTTTCCTGAACTTCTCCACATGTATGCAAAGTACTTTTTAATTGCACTGCTTTTTGCTAATTTAAGAAAAGAATCACGCCTTGGCAAGAAGCATCTACAGAACAGAAGAAGGGCTTCTTGCAAAACAACACTGAAAAAATAATTAGCTTCTCTTGACAATTCAACATGAATTTTACTGAAATTGATAATACAGGTATCAAAGAGTAGAAAAACAGAATAAAGCTATTTATTGTATGATCCATGAGGAAGCAGAGATGATATTCAGCTATCGCAGTGTAATTATCATAGCATAAGCATCGTTCCACAAAATCCAACAGAGAAGCATGCAATGCAGGAGCTTTAAGCCTGCTGAGTCCCCACAGCGTGAAATCAAGTCACCACCATCTCCAAGGCTTGCTCCAGCCCAGCTGCACACAGCTTGTCTCGCGCACTTACACTGGTCAGCAGCAGCTCTGGAAACCAGAAACTCTGAATTAATAAACACAGATTACTGCTAGCAGTTACGGGACAGCCCCCAACTTTCCTCCTCCCCATGAAAGACCCTGGGTTTTCTCCCCGACTCTGAAAGGACACGCTGCTAACAGCTGAGAGCACAATCAGCATGTTTTGTGCTCCAAGTCAGTAAGTGTGGCTAAAAAGCCAAGATTTCTGATATTAGTGATCTGGGCTCCTGACCAGCTCTGGCAGAACTGCAGAGAACTCCATTATGTTCATTGTCACCTCAGGAAATAATATTTTTCTGCCTTAAAGTAAAAAAAAGTTGGATGACCTCTTATATACAAAGTGTTATAAAGTGAAAAAAAAAGTTCATTCAAAACATTTTCAGTGTTGGGTTTCTTGTAATATTACACAAAAAGGAAATGGTTGTTGCTATCAATGCCACTGTGTATCATGTTAACAGCTCTATTTTTGCACTCGCTATTGGAGCTGGCCAAACAGGATTGTTGTTGGGTGCTGCATCCCAAATCTTGAGGAAAAAACATTTCCAAAATTTGACTGAGAATGAAATGAAAAGCGATTTCCCTTGGAAAAGGCCAACCTTTCACTTAGTTCTCTTTCTGCTCTTGCAGTCAGAGCATGGAAAAGCTGTGAAGCAGCACAAATTTGGAGTAAATGCTTCTAAAAAAATTGTAGTTTTTAAAAGTGTTAAGTATTCCTCAGGCCTGAAGTCATGGAAAGGCTCCACTAGTACTGCCAAATATTGCTGCTGCTCCAGCAGGCACGCACACCATGGTTATCAGAAGAATAACCAACTGAAGTTCAGTTTCCTGATGGTCTAGAGAGCTGCCACACAGTAGTGGAGGGAGAGGACACCACTGCCACTTAAGCCAAATTCAAGGCTCCTCACCAACAAAGCAGCTGCCAAGCGCTCACACAGCTGCGCAGGAAGAACAGGACTGAGCATCGCTCTCATGTGATGGGAGTAAGGACAAGATTGCTGAGGTGAAAGACTGTGAAATTCCCATCACAGCCATAAAATGCCAATGCCAGTACCATCAGCCCAGGTTGCAATAGTGCCTTTCATATCGATGTTCAGGAACAAAGGAAAATAAATTCTGAAGTAGAGATGCAAGGCTAGCTGAGAGCTATTCAGTCATACCCTAGCCTTCAGGGTCAGTCTCACATTCCATCTCTGCAGATGATTATAGAGATCATGCTCTAAGTTTATTTCCCTGTGCTTGAAGGGACCTTCTAAAATCTCTGGGGGAGCAGTTTGACAAGCTGACTGACAGTAACAACTTACTACCATAGAAAGTGCATGATCCTAGAGACCATCCACACACCAACTCTGATGTCTGCTTGAGCCTGCTGTAAATCATTTTCCCTTCACTAAAATGACAGAAAATTCTCCTTGGCTGTTCTTTATTTAACATTTTTGCTGGTTTGTTTTCAGTTGTAGAAGTAAGATTTATTTTTCTTTTCCCTAATGCATGGGCTGAGGACCACAGATACAAAGGCAGCAGTGGGATGGCCTGTCCTTTCTGGCAGCAACAAAGCATTGCCTCAGCCACCACTGATAATCACATCCTACTTGAAAGCTGCACCTTTTTTCTGAGATAGTCACAAAACGAAGGACAAATAGCGTAGTCACAGCACCAGGACTCCCACGCAGTTTTCATTCTCATTATGAGAAACATCTACCAAGAGAAAACAGGGCATATTCCTTTAAAGCAGTTCAGCTCCCTTCCCACAGCCGAGACAGACTTCAGCTGGCAAGAACTACATGTATCGCTGCAGACTTCACGTAGAGGAAAAAAGTCCTGCTGAAAGCATAAAAAAATGCTTTATTATTTGCTTCCTGGTACAAACTATTGCCAAGAAGTTGAGCCTAAAACCAGGCTGCATTTTCCTTCTTTTATAATACATAATTTTATACTTTCATCACCCTGAACAACACGACCGTGTTATCATCCTTTACATACAGGCATTTCTCCCCTATTATGTGTAAAACACACTCAAGCATCTGAGGAGTATTCTTAGTCACTGCAAGCTATTTATAGTTTTTTAACTTGCTGCAGGTCAGCTTGGCTTCAGAAGTATCATCATTTCGGTTTCTTCTCTCCAAAGTAACAATATGGTTCAGCAAAGTTGGAGCCTGACCTTGCAGGGCTGGGTAGATGAATTTTACCACTGTCTAAAATACAAGGAGTGAATCCAAGTGCAGCGTATACATCAAAAGTGAACAGCCAAAGACCATATAATTCAACTCAGTACTGGTGTTTCAGGTTTGAAGGTCATAAACATTATTTCTGTAGGCTTCAATTTCTTTTTTCCATAGTTAGATGTAAGGGATTGTTTTCTGTAATGTTTACAGATTCTGTAATTTTTTCTCAAGCTCTATTGATATTCTCAACTTCAGCCACTGAAGCATCTGCAGATTTCATTATGAAGCTGTTTTCCTTTCCCCTGAGTTAGGAGGCTACTTAAGTTGAGCACTAATACCATTCCTTGCAGTACCCCAACATATTTTCAATTACATTTTGCTATGCTATCAGGTAGAATTTCACATTCTAATTATAGCCACAAATACATACATCCCAAACCAGCACAGTAAAGCAGAGTGGTGCCCAGCTTTCAGAACTTCAGTGAAATGCATAGGAGGTCAAATTAGATTATGACAGACATTTCCACGAGCTAAGCAACTTGGAGAGCTTAACTTCTTAAAGAACAAGGCCTCAGCAATCTTTCTCAGCTCCCCAGCCCCAATAATGTACACTAAGTAAAATCTGAAAGCTTGACATCCTCTGCTTTTAGCTTACTGGAATAACATTTCCCAGACTCGTGCTCAATTAGTAGTGGTATTTCAAAAGTAAATAACTGATATTATGCAAAAATATCTAGACACCAAAAATCCTGAGTGCAGTTCTTTAACAACATTTGCTACAATTATTTTATTTTTTGGCCAAATATTATTGTATGTTAGGGAAAAAGTGAAATTTAAGATTAATTACTTATTCCAGAGTTTTACAAACAAAAATCCCCTCTACGCCTGCCTAGCACTAGACCATAAAATATAAGGAAGAGCCCTTTAAGTGGTGCTCTGCTACTTTCAGTTTTAGGCAAAGGTATTCATTTACAGAAGAAAAATCCTCATGATTTCAAGTTTTATCAGTGTCCCTGTTATATACCACTCTAAGAAAAGACACGGTCTTGTTTCAAATGTTGGAGCACTTCCAGTATCTGGCAAATTTTAACATGTATCCCTCGCCTGCCAAACATGAAAGCTAGCTGTCAAATTCCTCCAAGATATGATAAAGATGGCACCCAGGATTCAAACCCTCATTTATATAAAATAACACATACAAAAGGTTTTTAGAGATGATATGGAATGAAGCTTAAATTCTAGCTGGAAATAGCTTTGTTGTGAAACATTATTTTAGACAGATAAACCACAAGCAATTATTAAAGAATAACAATTACACAGGCTATAAAATCCACTCTTGTTTTCACTCCCAGAGTGCTACACAGGGCACTAGGCTAGAAAGTATAGGAAGGGAAGCTGCTTATGTGTATTTGGGATTTTAGAGAAACTCTCTCTGTAAACTGTGGACTTTATAACACAGTTGCTGACCTAAAAGCTGGATTGCTCATTCCTAAATGAACTTCTTAATGATTAGCAATCCATCAGCACTAATAATACTGTTTCCAGAGTAAAAGCTAAGCCAAGCTCTCAAAGTCAGATATTTGATGCATTAGGCTTTGTTACACTGCCTATACAGTGTATTAGATGGATAAATTTTATAATGCTGAGCAGGTTTTCATTTTACCTGCTTTACAGAAAGCACCGACTAGATTTTTCTAAGTTGATTTTATTCAAGCTTTTTATTAAGAACAAAAGACAAAGTAGATCAATGTTAGTTTTCAGAAAGCAGAAACTATTCCTTAGCATCTAAAATATTTTACAGTCTTTTCAGGGACTGCAGTCTGCAACAAACAAAATTGCTGGTAAAACCAAGCAAAATGCAGAGAGATGTTCAGAGAGATGGTTTGTGGTACATAAAAATGCCTTTTTTTTATGCTTAATCAAGTGACAACGTATATATGCACATGCACATCCTCTCATATATACCTCTTCACGTACTTGCAGCGGTTAAAATAAAATTCAGCAGTAGCTGACTGAATGCCTCCTTTCAGCAACAGTGTATTGCAGATAAGCCATATGGAATGTGAAAAGTTTCCAAGTGCAGCAACCCATCTGCATAATATCCTTCATAATCTTTTAGAAGTTCTTTAGTAAAAATATTATCTCCTACTTGTAATTTGCCAAGAAAAATCTTCTAAACTCTGGTTACAATTCAGTGATATAAAAAGAATGGATTTCTTTTGGCCTACCTACCTATACAGTACTGCTTGTCCTGAATTTCTCTTTACAGCTTGACACTTGGAAAAGGTTAACAAAAAATACTTCAAAGTCTTGGTATTCAAGATAACTTAGTATTATCAAAACAGTAATTACAACACATATCAGCTATTCCTGAAGGTTTGGTGGATTCTCCGTATTTACACAATTATTAAAATACCATTCACAAGGGAACTGAGATCATTATGGGAACTGACTGCACTAGTGTCTGCCAGAAGAAGCTTCAAATACTTGTAATATTGGTATGGAACTGCCATTTTGTTTCACCTAAAGGGATGTAAAGAAACAGAACTAAAAATACGTGCAGGCACATGTGTGTGCTCTGAAAAGGTGTGGTGTGTGTGCACAAACGTACAAACACTACCCCAGATCGTAACATGACCACAGAGTATTTACCAAAAACCCTCCAAGAAATACACGAATAAGACAACTAAAGGAGTTACTTGAAAACATCGACTGAGAACAGTATATGCAACACGAAGCAATGGGCCTCTCCAGAAAAATAAAGTAGGGTACAAGCAGATCCATCTCTATTTTTACCAAATTAAAATAATTAGAATGTATGACTTAAACACAAAGCTGTAGTAAGTATGTCACAACTCATGTTTTGAATACTGAACTTCTCAGTTATGTGTCAAAGGAATATACTTAATGTTTTTCCTTGCACAACCTTCACTTAGAGTGAATTATTCAAAAGCCAAAGCACCTCTTTGAAGACTGTCCTTACCTAACCTGAAAGGATGGTGGAAATCAAAGGTGGGGGGAAAAAAATCAAAGGTGGGACCTAAAGAGAAAAGACTGTATGGGAATCAGGGACAGTGAAATATGAATAAACTTTATCATGTTTAATTTATGCCAACTTCTGATTTTCTTTTAACAAGACATTATATTTGGCAAGTACAGAATCGTAAGTTAATTCAAAAAAAGAAGGGCTTTAAATGTCATCAGTCTGTTACAGTTAGAAGATCTTTCAGTGGGACAATGTGTAAGGACTTTAATCAAAAGTCTTCACGATATTCCCAATGAATTTGAGCGTTTTTAATTAAAATATGTATTATTCACTTCCTACTGAAAACATCATTTATATGTCAAAATTCACTGCAAATTTAACTTGCATTCCATAATCTATACCATAAGTTACAGACATGTAAACTCCCTCATGAAATATTACATCACTGATATGACATTAACAAGCTGTAGTAACTATCACTGCTAAGTCGCAAGAAGACATTCCCACTGTACGTGTATTGATTTATATGTACTATGCAGAACAAGACTGGTATCATATGACTCAGTAGGGGCTGTTAGGAGATTTATGTGTCTGTACCAGAAGAACTATCAGCATAAATACTTTCTTTATTGAGGTGATAAAACAGTTACTATGCAAAACATACCAGGTGAAAGCATCAACATAAAGTCTTTGATTCAGATGAGCGTTGAGAATGATACAGCCTGGATGGGCCATACTACTTGCAGTAAAACACTGGCAACAAACCAACCACAATCTCCATGATGTGATCTAAACTATCTCATCACACCTGCACATCAGTTACATGACTGAGAGGTTTTATGACAGTACAAAGATCTAGGCCATTTTTTTCTTGGAGGCTGAAGACTCCCCCAGCCCTTTCCTGCAGAAGCACCATCAGTTTAAGTTCCAAACATTAAGATTATTCAAAAGTGAAAGTATTAGAAACTTTTCCAAAGAAACACATCATCTAAACATGTGCAGGTCTGAAAGGCAACTAGGAGAAAAGCATCCTATAGATGACATTCTCAGTCCTTTTTGACTGTTTATGCTGGCTGACACTGGCTGATGAGCACTTCTGCTGTCCCTTCTGCAAGGTGGCTAATCTCCAGCAGACTGGCAGGGTTGACAGCTGAAGACATTCCTAAACCCATGAGCCTGAAAGTCAAAAGCTGACGTTACAGTAACTCTTCAGTGGAGTCAAGAGTATCATCAGAAAGAAGTTATTTAGCTTACTGTAGTTCTAGGAGATGCATGGTTCTGGGGTCTGTTCTTTCCATGCACAGCTTGTGTCAAATCACTTACTCTTGAGGAACAGATGCCATGATCCTCACTTTGAAATTGCAAAGTAGAAATACACTCTTCTAACTGCCAATAAAGAATTTCAAAGGCACCAAATTCTGCAGCAACACAAGGGCTGCAGAATCCATGAGACCAGCACAGCTTGAAGAACTTGTTAATACAAGTAAATAATTATGTCTTTGTGTGACTGCCTGCATGAACTCCAGCGTTAACAAGCAGGGAACTGTTACAGATTTTCTCGGAGTTGATTTTCAATCCTACTTAACAGAACATCTCCTGAACAGCTAAATCCAGAGTCAGACCTTTGATATGCGTTTCCTGAGCAGTGGGTGTGAGAACTGGACTTTGTGTGTCTGATCTATAAATTTCAAAACCAAAAACATTCTCCAAGCACACTGTAGAATCAGTTGGAAAAACATCACTTGCACAGCTGGGAAATAAATACTAAAAAACAGTCTCAAAAGAAAATGAGAGGTACGTGCTAGTCACCAAGAACAGAAGCTATATGTGCTATTTAAAAAAGAAATAAACATCTGCTTTCATGAAGTTATGATTCTTTACAATTGTTGTCCAAGTCTGTACTACAAACAAATACATGACGATGAAACTGACTGCCCTGTGCTTCTGAAGGAGGATGGCAAGGCAGAGCTATAGCATATAGGAATCACTCCAACAAACTCTCACAGGTCAAAGAAGCCCAGATGCAAAATGGATCCTTAATCTCTCAAAAGACTCTTAGTTACTCCACTTGATAGCACATCTTTATTTTACAAAAATGTCTAGAACACAAATTTTAGCTTCTGCTTTTCAAAGTTTATATTTTAATAGAGATTTGTGAGGAAGAGTGGAGTAAATATGGTACTATCTGCTAATTTGCAATTTCAACCAACAGCAATAATAGTTTTCATAAGCAATACATGAAAAATAATAGCCATAACCTAAAAACCACAAAGATTGCACCTAGTGGCAAGTTTTACAGCACAAGGCCTCATTCAAAAGCACAAGAGCCTAAATTTTCTACAGCAAAATGAGCAAAAGAAAGTTTTATTCAAACATTGTCCTAGGGTTACGTGAGTACAGTGAAAACAAGTTTTGCTCTTGTGCCTTGAGCTGTTGAATATTTTGATTGATTCCAATTGCCTCTAGATAGTGCATAGCCCAAAGGAAAGCACAAAAAATATATTTTTAAAAATCCACACAAAGTAAAAGTAGTTAATGTTATGCAGTTTGAATCCCAATTATTCATGATAGTCATTAGCATTGTTCACTATTTCTATCTTTAATGGTTAGTATGTCTGGAGTTCAAGGAGACACTTATAAAATCCTTACAACATGCAACTGAAACAACTCACATTCCCACCAGAAACTAGGGAAAGAACCTTTAAATAGTGTTACTTTCTGTTTAGCTACAGTCTACACTTCAGAATTACAATGACAGGCTTATTCCCCTGACTGGCAGGAGGGGACACTGAACAGTCATGCCCATAGTCCTGTCACATTCTGAACTGTTCCAAGAACTTCAGTGGATCTCTGGGAATTTTACTCAGTATGTGCAGCTTGTAGCTACATACACAGGTAGTGATGGGAACTGAAGCAAGCCATGTTTTACACTGTTCTAAAGAAAATGGTTATCTGTGCTCAGAGAAATTGCTACCGAAATGTCCCAACAAACACTACTCCAGCTCTGCTTAGAGCATCTTCCAGACTATGATTTGTAACAATTCATTTACTGTACCTGTTAAGCTACATCTATTTACTGTCTAATTCAGGAAAAAAGTTAACAGCATTTGATGAGGCAGGAAGGAGAACAGAGACAGTTGTCTATTAGTTAAGTTTTCTCATCAGGTAACTGTAAGGTGGTGGAAAAGGAATAAGGAAAGAAATAATCTCTGGTCTACTAAGAGAATTTAAAACACTGGCCAAGCATCGCACACAGACAATTAACCATTTCATTAACACAACCAGGTCGAAACACCGAGAACTTGTCATGAAGACAGGAAAGACTCTAAATATTTTCTTTTCACTAATGATATTTGGACCTAAGATACCATTCATTTCCCTTCAACGAGAGATTATCATTAATGAGGGGGGGTGTCTCAAAGAGAACAACATGCAATTATGACCAACTCAAACTCTTGATGTGTCTTCTCCATGAAAAATGAAGTTCTCTTGGTACTTCAAATAAATTCACACCACCTATTGCAGGGTTGCTTCTGTAGAGTTTTCTGTGGATGGGTGCTGTACAAAGGTCCTTCACTAGTATTTGAGATAGATTCAAGGTTCTGGTTCTCATAGCAGCACAGCCTCCTGAAGACCCATCTGATTCAATCTGAGATTCTACAGATGTACAGCCAAGTAAGCTCTCATTCATCAGTTAAGCAATTAGCTTTTTCTGTTAGTTTATTTAAAAAAAAACCAAACACAACAACAAACACACACAAAAAAACCACCAAAAACTCCTAACTGAGCAACAACAAAACTTCCACAAGAGAACACTGCAGGAAAATTTCATTTTGCAGCTTTACAATAATCTCTCACTAATATAAGTGTTGTAGTACAGGGAGAAAACTGAACTGGAACTATATACGATTCCTAGTGGTAATACAACAGCTAAGCACAACCACTATTAGCAAGAGACTTCAGGAACTTATATGTAAAGAAGCATTCTAGACAAACTTCAGGGATATATATGCACTAATTAGTGACTAAAGCTGGAATTCATCAAAATTCAAAATACGAGGACAGCACAGTAAGTTTAAAACACTAGCACTAATTTAAGAGGTAGAAGAAATCTAGTGTTCTTAACCCTAAAATATTAAATTAATCAGTCATTTAGACATGAGGAAAGTGGAGTTTTAGATTATTTGCAGGCAAGCCATAACTGTTTTTTAAATAAAATAATAAAATACATAAATTATGTCTATCCTACTTCTGGCAATTCTTTATATACCGGAAATGAAGGAACACAAAGTGATACTAACTAAGAACAAAACCTTTTTTCCTAGCACTGTCAGCTTCCTTAAAGTCATAGACAGTCTGCCATTAAAAAAATAAAAATAAGCATGTACCATTAGTCACCAGTATGCCCAAGGGAATTTTAGCTGAGTCAAATTATTAAAAACAGTTTTTGAAGTAGAACAATATTACCAAATGCAAAGTTAATTCTAGCAGTAAACAGCTCAGATAAAGTGACTTTGAGGATTAAGTGTTCAACTTAATCTCCCAAATTAAAAAAAAAAAGGGGGGACAGACACCATTATTAGTGGTAACTGCTCTGCTCAGTACAAACTACCCAAGTGTCTTCTTCCACTATGTTCTAAATAAGTATTTGGTACCTTGACCACTTTTTCAACTTTTCAAGGTGGTAGTTTCTTCCTATACCCTGAATGGGAAATAGAACCCCAAAGCACAAGCTGTTTTGAAGCCAGGTTTGTAGTAAACATTTCTACTAGAAAGAAATAGATTTGAGGTTCTATACAGAATATATACACATGTATGTCTTCATATATCTCAGTTTTTGATGTAGCATACTCTAGATCACTTCAATTCTTATGCCTCTTCTCTCTTTTTCAAGCTAAAAAGTGAGATTTTAGTCCTTCACCATACATAAATCCTCCTCAATCACCTCCTTAAAATGTCTCTAAGGCATCTGTGTGCCATCTCAAATTATTTGAAATGTTATATGCAGTATAATTACATTTACATAACCATTTAGCAAATCAAGTCCAATAATGCCTACATTTTCTCAGCATCATGAGCAGATTACAAAGTAATTTCCTTCACTGAAACCATTTTTCAGCTTCTTCCTTCTTTTAAATGGATGCCACATATTTCACCAGTGTGCTCCCTGCTTTTTGGAGACCAAAGAAAGCTGTTCAAACAACAAAAACATGGCAATACTGTTCATGGTACTCATACGTATGCTTTTATCAGCCCAAAGCTTTCTGCTTTTTTTCCTTCCTTTCCCTCCATCGATCAAATACAAAGGAATGAAAAACAACAGTAACTAATCAGCAGCATTATCAACCTTCCTACAGTCTCTAGTGTGTGTCTCACCACCAACATTCACAGTATCACCTCTCAGCACTATCTCAGTTCTATAAAACTGTGTTGACATTTCATGTAAATTTGGAGATCACCTACATTAAGCATCAGTTTTCATGTTCAACTCAAATTGGTTGTAGAGCACTTCATTTTTAAAAATATGTTTAAAAATTTACCATGTAACTTATCCTTCAAAAATATATCTGAAATGTTTCATAAGAGGTGATGCAATTTCCACCATCTTACTTTTTAGGTTTGAATAGCAACATCTGGAAGGCTGAATTGCTTGCCAAATGCTTATCTAGATAGGATACACAAGGTACCAACCAAGGAAGGAAATGGGATCAAATAACTGAATGTCCTTCTCACCTAATTTTTTATGTGCACATCCATGTACATTGAGATGCAATTCCCAGATATTCAATTTCATGTGAATTTGACCTGAATTTAAACAAGCTATGAACCAATACAAGTGCTACCAACACACTGGAACATCCCATGGTTACAAACTACTGCACTGTATGACACACCAACAACAGTTCAAAATAAGTTGGTAATCCATAGCCTGAAAAAAACAACCAAACAAACAACAAAAACCAAACCAACAATGCTGGGGAGGTGGAGAAAACTGAATAGAAAACAGAACCAAAAAGATTTTGGTTTATAAACACAGTGTTTCAACATCAACTTTTCTGTTTATGCTCCCCACACTGTTACACTTGTCTCTTGGCATATGCTCCATCTGGCTGTGGAGTTGCATCTGCTTCTTTATGCTGCAGGCTCTACACGTGCAGATGAGCTCTACACACTCAGAGCTATGATCTGACAATCTTATCTTGATCCTAGATGTGCCTATGCCTAAAGAAGATGTACTGCTCCTGTAACAGCTCTTCATTAACATTTTGTGAAAAGGCAGAGAAAAAGAATGTCCAGTTAGTATTTTCATGTAAGATGATGCACTGAGCACAGCTGAGAGATTCAACCGGCTTATTTACACTATTGTAAGTAGCAGCAGGTACATTTACCTGCTTTCTGTCCTGGTTTTGTCAAAGCTATGACATTACCACTGTCCCACCAAAGCATCACCAACATTACTCCCTATTGCAGTCAGCGTTTCCTGTGGCAAGAGATTTAAAACAAACACCCAATGATGTAACTTACACCAAGAAACAATTCTGATGGTTCCCATACAACAGTCTTTTCACAAGAATGAGTATGTTTACAATAGTCACGTGATGTACTTTAGGATAATTTTTTAAAATCCTTTTTAGTTACAATTATTACAGAGTATTGCATACTTCAAGGACAGCTGTCAATATCTGGGGTATAACCTAAGCCTTATATAGCACATTATACTATACTGAAACTAGCATTAAACTACAGAGCACAGAAGTGGCTCATTAACTGACACCTACCCAAAATTCTCATGGGTGCAGAGGCCAACCACAAAAGTAGGTCACATTTTAGACAGATTTCTAAAAATCAAGTCACCTCAGTTAATGAGGTGATAACAATGGAATGTGCACAATCCACCCACAGCCAAGTGAAAGAAACGCTGTTTGTATTACACAAGGAACAGGAAAATGTGGAAAAGAGGAAAAAGAATTCTAAAAAAAAAAAAAAATTAATAAAAAATAATAATAATCAATCTCAAAGGGAAAGAAGAGCCCGTGTTCAGCCCCTTGACTCCCAGAAAGAGTGAAGCTGGAAGAAAGGGAACAACTGCTGCTTCCTGAGGCCCTCTTGAGGGACAGAGCCACCCAACAGGGAAGTGCTAATTTGTAGATAATCTG
>JANHFX010009686.1:20361-53213 GCA_027560015.1 Chloroceryle amazona | reverse complement strand
GTGAGCTCACCCCTCACTCTCCTCTCCTCCAAGCTCCAGAGCCCCAGCTCCCTCAGCCTTTCCTCAGCAGGGAGATGCTCCACTCCCCTCAGCATCTCTGGGGCTCTGGGCTGGACTCTTCCCAGCAGCTGCAGGAGTGTCTCCTGTGAAAGAATCCCAGCTGGCATTTCTTTCCCCCTCTCCCCTTCAGTTCTGATAAAACTCCAAGTACCACCGTATCTCTTCAGCCTTTACTTTGTAGAAGGTTGAGGTGTAACCTCAGCCATCACTGGGCACCCTTCTTTTAAGCAACCACACAACTTGAGGAATCCAACAGAAATACAGCTGATCTTCTTGGTTTGGTTTCCCTACCTACAAAACAAAGACAAGTTATTTATAGGTTTTGAAGATGTTCTGTTGCTGACACTATTTACATAGGAATTTGGAGGTTCAGAAACATATTTTAATGGTAGTTTTGTGTGGCAGCTGTTATCCAACTTGGCTATTCTGAGAATAATACTGTCCTACAGAAGAAATGTGGTTAATGTTACTATAAATAGGCCTAAATCATCTTCACTGAGGCTTATGAAAAAGGATATTGTGCAGTGAAAGTGATGAAGATGAAATGTGATCTTAATTTCTCTGTTCAGTCCTGACAGGAATTTGTCATGTGGAATTAAAAGAGAAAAAAAATCCCTATGTGAAAATCATGTTATCTGATCAAAGTTGGTCAAAGGCATCAGGATATCTTCTGTGCCATACTCCCAGCTTCCTAAAACCCATTGATCTTTCAGCATCACGAGGCAGCTAGGACAGAAACGTGGTGGACCATGAGTCAGACATGAAGGTATAGTGGCTTGTCCTATCTAGTTGTACACGTGGTCTCCTCAAGCTGTGGTGAGCTGCACTTTACAACGAGGTTCACTAGAGCTGCTGAGATCTTGCAGGAGGTGGACTTGAGGTGATGCTGGTCTGCAGACCTGCTTTGCTGGAGAACAAACAGCATCCTCCACAGAATGTCACTAGGACTGAGCTGGAGGTTCTTGCAGGGGCTGCCCAGAGAGGCTGTGGAATCTCCTCTGGAGAGATTCCCAACCCCCCTGGACCCTGCGCTGCTGGGCCCCCTGCTCTGGGTGACCCTGCTGGAGGGAGCAGGGGGTGGCACCAGAGCATCTCCAGAGCTCCCTTCCAGCCCCCACCATGCTGGGATTCTGTGGAAAAAACCCCTGCAGCTGGGCTGGGGTCCTGCCACCATCTCTCTGTCGGTGCCCAGAGCTGCCTCCTCCCTTTACCATCCGCCAGTGACGGGTGCGGGTGTGCCCGGCGGTGCAGTGACCCAGCGCAGGGCAGAGGGACAGGAGGGGAAGCAGCTCGTCTGCAGGGCTTGGCAGGTGACAGTCATGTGTCTGACAGATCATAAACATGCAGGGCTGGTTATGTGGACAGGCCAGGGGTGGTTTAGGGGAGGATGACGAGGTTATCTAAGGAGTGTCAGCTTGTCTGAGCTTGCAGGCCAGATAGATACTGGTTTGTGGTGCGTGTATATAAATTCCCTCCTAGCCCAAATCTCGCAGGGACAGCTGACGAAGCAGCCTGCCTGTGCTGCAGGAGTCAGCTACGATATGCCTGGGTCGGGTGCTGTGCAGCCCTGGCCATCTTTACTGGTGTTAGTGGCAGCATCCTGACCTGGCTTGCTGGAGGGCGTTTGCCATCCATCTCAAAGCAGCAGGAGCAGATGTCCTCTCCTGCTGCACACACCTCTCCCTGCAGGAGACTTTCCCGTGCCAAGGCAGCGAAGGGGGGAGGCTTTATTTGCTGTAGGATGGTGATCTCGGTTCGCTTGGTGTCAGAGTGGGAAAGTTGAAGCTCGAGAGGGAGGCGATGGAGCAGCCCCGAGGACGATCCCTCTGAGTCAGTCCGGAACACGTGCCCCGCAGCGCGGCACAGTGCGGGGGGGGTGTTGTCCCGAAGGCGCGAGGACGTCTTTGGCACGTCACTAAGAATGACGTGGCTCTTTCTGAGAGCCAGATGTGCTCACTGTTGAGGCTTTTTAAGAAAGCTGCTCTGCATAGTTAAAAATCCCCTGCCGCAGAGGACAGCTCGCGTTCTCTCCTGACGCGCTGCCAAGTCGCACCTCAGCCAAAGATGAAGCGATCTCGTGCTGATGCATTGCTTTGGCTGCTCTTTGTCATCTTCCAAGCACCTTTAAAAGGTGCTCAGGGGTAGGTGACAGGCCCAGCTCCACGTGCCTTTTTGTAAAACCTCGTGCCTGCACCCAGAAAATCCCTGCCGGCACAGGGCAGGGCAGCTCAAAGATGTTTGTGTGTGTGCACGTGTGCTCAGCTGGCTTTCGAGGTTTCCTTGGTCTCCCCGCAACTCAAATCATCCACCTGTGCCGAGTTCACACCCAGCTCACCCGTGGTGCTCACTGCCAACTGCCATCCCCTTGGGCAAGAGCTCCGTGGTCAGAAAAAATGATGTAGCGGTGCAGAAAGGAGGATCCGGGTGCTGGGGGAGTGGGAAATGGGTTGTGCTGCTGCTGGGGGACCAGCAAGGACTTGTACCAACCTGTGTGGCTGTCTCTCTGGAAGCATTCAGGCTGGGAGCAGCTGCATGCTGCCTTAAGGCTGCCAAAAAGGGAGGGCTGAGGTGGGTGTTGTAGATCTGCTGCTCTTCCTTAGCATCTGCAGCCCAGGTTTTAGGCTGGTCCCTGTGATTGCTTGGCCGTGAACATCGTTGCCTTGAGCATCGGTGGTGAGCACCAGGTGCTGAAGGATGGCTGGCAGTGCCTGGGGCTGGGGTTGCCCTCCAAGCTCAGGCTCCTCGTGGAGATGTGCCAGGGCCAGGCTGTCTCTTGTGCTCTGCAGACGCTGTGTTCTTGCCTAAGAAGCTTTTCAGAGGTATTAATGACACTTGCCCCTGGCTGGTTTGTTGAAGGATGTCTGGATGATGAGAGGAAAGCGGAGGCTGGAGGAGATGCCTCTAGAAATCACCAGGCAGAACTTGTGGGTGAATATTAATTGAAACTCTTACCAGCCTTGCGTGCTCTTTGCTAAGGTGCTAAAACCCGACTCATCTCTTCATCCAGCGGCTCTTCTGTACATGGGATTTCTTTGTGTACGTTCCAGCTTGCTACAAGAGTTTACTCTTAATTTTAGGATCCACAAAGAAGCTCTTGTTCAGTAACTGTGGATTTCCCCGGGGGGTTTTACAGTTGCAGCTCAGCGGGGGAAACCGTGCGTAACCGTCGCGGGGAAGGGAGCCAGCCTGAGTGGCCTTTATCTCAAACAGGTTTGACGTTTCACACGTCTCCTTCCACCCCTCCTCGCCATTTCTCACGCTGCCCTGCAGAAGAGCACCCCCTCCTTTCCCCAAAACTGATGTTAGTCTGCGCTCTTTGGGGGGAGAAAGAGGATTTTCGAGATGTGTTCTTATTTATGGTTCTTGGAAGCGCTAACGAGCCCCGTGAGAAGCTGCAGGACGAAGCGCGCTGAGTCACAGCCTGCGAGCTCGTGAGACGGATGCTCTGGGACCGCTGCCTTCCTGGGCTGGAGGGATGGCTCCTTAGCCCGGCTTCACTAGGAGAAGCCTGCAATGCTCCCTTACCCTCGGGGTTGGACAGGTTGTGGTGCAGGAGGTGGGTTTGAGAGATGTAGGTGTGGAGTGAAAAGAAGAGGGGGTGGAAATAAAGCCCACTCAAGGGAAGCCTCGGAGCGAGGCTGTGTCCTTCCTGCCAGCAGCCACGTGGGACCTGCCCCTCTGCCCCAGTGCTCTGGGGAGATCACCCCTGCAGCGCTGGTTCCAGTTCTGGAGTCCTCAGCATAGGACAGATGGACCTGTTGGAGCGGGGCCAGAGGAGCCCCAGCAATGCTGGGAGGGCTGGAACCCCTCTGCTGGGAGCCAGGCTGGGAGAGCTGGGTGAGGGTTAACTTTCTAAACCACTGAGTAGCAGGAGTTGATCTCGTGGACCAGCAGGATGTGGAACTTGTTCTGGGAATGTCAGTGTAGTGTCTCTTGTGGAGCAGAGGAACAGCAAGGAGAGGAAGGAGGTGTGGGTTAGAGGGATGGTGTGGTTAATGCCAAGAAAAGAGGCTGCAGGTTCAGCTCACTGCTGCCAAGCTCTCTCCTGGGGGTTTCTGGAGCCAGCTCTCCTTTTGCTACATCAGCCCTTACTCCCAGTCCTGCTGCAAGCAAGTTATGGGGTCCAAACTGGTCACCCGCTGCCTCTCTGACTTGGGACCATCATTAGCGGTTAAAATTTATGCTTTTTGGCCGGGTGCTGAGGTTTGAGTGCAGAACAGGCTTTGCACAGAGATAAGGCAGAGCAGTAGCCTGAGGGGAATTGAGCAGACTCTCTATTCTCTGGCTGCTCTCAGCCTGTGGTTTTCCTTTGCCTCACCCAAGCCCAGGGAGGCACCCCGGGGACTCCCCCATCACCTCATGACAGGGTGGATTTTTCTCCCAGAAAAAACTCAATGGAGAAACTGGGGACTCCCAGCTGTCTGCATCTGCTTTGCACCAGCTTTCTGGCATGATGAGCCCTTTGCGTTTGTGTCTTTTGCCTGGTTCCCTGGAGCAGGGAGGGGACAGGGTTGGAGAGGCAGGGAAGAGGAGTGACACTGAAGATGGACCAGAAAGGGTGAAGAATTGGTGTGGGATGCAGGAGGCGTAGAGGGATGTCCCCTGGTGCCCGCCTGCTGCTTCCCATAACCCCCTGAATCTGCATCTTCCTCCAAACCAAATAACCAGAGGTTTCCCCTGCTCCTGCACCCTGGAGACACAGTGCTGGGTCACTGCTGGAGATCAGAGGTTTTCCTCTGAAGATGCACAGGCTTTGTCCACCTGAGCTGCACGGGCAGCCCCGGAGCAGCAAAACGCTCCAGGTCCTGGGGTGTAACATCACTGCCAACCCTCAGAGCAGCTCCTGCCTCGTTCTCCGGCACAGATGCTGGTCTGGAGAAAGTCCTGCCTGAAGTCTCTGGGCCACGGAAGCACCTGGGTCACTCTGGTTTCTGCCTTTCTCCTGGAGCACATGGCTCTGGACATCGAGGCCTTCCTTGTTTTTTTTCCCTTCCATAAATTCCATTTTCAGAGCAGGTGCCTGCCCTGTCTTACGTTATTTGCAGAGATGAAATCACTGTATTCCTGCCCAAAATTAATTGGAAGGAGAAGGACAGAAAGCTATTTTTTCTTTATTTATTTTTTGGGGTGGGATAAAGAATTGCATTGGAAGCAGAGAGGGAATAAGGGAATACTTTGCTCTCCTGAAGAGTTTGCACAGTTAAGGGGACACCTGGAAGCACTTGAATTACACCAGTTTGGATAGAAAACGAGTGTCTGACTCTGGAGAGTTGAGTTACAGCTGACAAAAAGTCAAATTACTCTTTTCCTTTCCAACTAATTAACTGTGTGCCTCCTGTCAACCCGATCTATTCCCAAAACAGTTTGATTTTTCTCTCCCATCAGGAAACTGTCACCAGCCAGTCAGAGCAATTCCAATTTATTTTTTTCATGGCTTCACCTGTAAGCTGAGAAATCAAAGGGAGGAGCGTTGCTGGGAGGAGGGCTGGGTACTTAGTTGCTGGCAGGGAGATAGGCACAGGTCACAGTGGTTCTGCCTCTTCCTTTTTCTCTGTTTTTGGTTGTGCTTTTTTTTGTGTGTGTGGGTTGGGTTTTTTTTTGTTTGTTTTCTTTTTGTTTTAGCATGCTCTTTACTTTTCTATAAGCACCGTCTCCCTTGCCTTCTCCTAACCATGAAGGCGTTGGGGCTGGGATTACTTCCAGACCTTTGTCTCATGGCAGCAGGCCAACGTCTGCAGCCGAGTTGGTGCAGCCCATGCCGGTCCCACAAGATGGCTCGTGGCCGTGCACGCTGCGGGCTGGCCCGGCTCTGCGGTTCCCGACGAGCTGCCAGTTGGGTTAATTACCTGTCCCGAGCTCTTTCCCAGCATCCCTCAGTTTACCCTTAGTGGGTCCATGTTGGTGTTGCTCTGCAGCTGAGTTGAGAGGAGGCACGGCCTCTGCTGCTGCTTTTTTAGGGGTGAAAATCCAGGTGGAGCGATGGATGCAAAGGAGGCAGCGCCCAGCTCTTTGGCACCTCTGCCAGAGGATGCTCTGCCTGCCCCCCTGGCTTGGTGCCTGCTCCAGAGAGGTGCCCCTGGGACCGTAACCACCTTTGCACCAGGGTTTTGCACAAGCTCTGGTGCCAAGCAGTACAACGTTTGGCAGATACAAAGCGTGTCCTGTAATGGCACAGAGCAAATCCCAGCCAGCCGGTGCTTCCCCGCTTAGCAAAGCAAGCCCGGTCTCGTGTGTGGTTTCCCAGGGGGGAGCCCACGTGCTCCATCGCCACGGGGCTGCAGGACAGCGAGCTGCCACCCGGGAGCAAATCACAAAATCAAACTTTTTTGGTTTTTTCCAGCCCTCAGGCTTATGCAGGTAACCTAAAAATACAACTGGAATGTAACTGGGCGGTGACATCCTCCCGGAGCTGCTGGCAGAGCCGACTGGGCTCGTGGCTTCGTTATCTGGCCAGTGCACCGAGGCTGGGTGTGACCGTGAGCCCCAGAGGTGACAGCACGAGTAGTGTGGCTATTGGTGGCTTTGCCTGCCATGCCCGTCCCCAGATCCCTCACTGGGTACCAGGGGGTCCCACCCTTCTCCTTGCATCAGTCTCGCCCAGCCCCGGTGGCACCATCGCTGTGAGGTATCGGTGATCGATCGTCCCCGAGCGCTGTCCGAGGGGATGAGAAAGGTGACGAACCTGTTCCCTTTCTGACTGGATTTGGTTCAAAGGGTTTGTTTAAAAATAGAGCTGCTGCCGCAGAGTTTCCAGGCTGTGGGTCCTGTGCACGGCTTGGGTACGTGGGGCTTTCCCATGGGATGTGCCCTTTGCACGTGGAAAGGCAAGAGCACCCCGGGCCTGGGGCAGCGGCTGCGTTACAGCCTTGGCCAGGGAAGCTGCTGGATTTCCTGGCTGGATGGTGAGGTGAGGCGGGCCCTGGGCAGCGTGGCACTGGGACAGCTCATCCAGTTGGTGCGCAGATGTTTCTCTGATCGGAGGGAAAGGGGCATCCCATGAAAATTGCCCCCTCCCCCTGGTTAGGCAGCAGCTTTTCTTTTGGGACAAGCAAAGCCATTAATTTTTTTGCTCCATTCCAAACACACGCTTATAAAAAGCTCCTTGCTGACCCAAAATGGGGCATTTCTCTTTTGCTGCTCATGGCAAAGTGTCTCTTCCCCAGTCCCCAGCTGTGATGGTGACCCAGCCTTAACCTAACTGGCCTCTGGAGACACTGCTGGTCTGCAGGGGAAGGGTGGGGAGAGGGGCCCAGTGTTGGCAGGGCTCTGTTTGAGCTCATTGCTGTTTTTAAGGGTGTGTTCTTCCACTTACTCAAGCCAGCCCACTGGCAGGAGGCTGCTGGGAGCAATGGGAGCCATCCTTGCCCCTGGCTTTGCCCCGGTGCACCTGGACCTGCAGTAAGTGCCGTGGCTTCTCCTCGTGGCAGGATTTGCTCCCCTGGCTTCCCTCACCAGTCTGGGGTGACGTCCCAGTAACAAGGTGTAGGGAGGCTTTGTTAACACTCATGAAACACCCGCTGCCTTTTGTTCCTCTGGGATTACCTGGAGCCTGTACAGGGCTGGATGATGAATGGTAAATGGTGCACGTCTTTCAAGGCTGGGCAATTCCTGCTGCGTCGGGAAACTTTTGAAAGAGCTGCCAATGGTGAGACTTGAAAGGATGATTGGGTTTGTTTTCACTTTTTTTTTTTTTCCTTTTGTTTTGTTTGGGTTTTTTTTAAGATGCTTTTGCTCTGCTTCACACCCACCCCTGGTCCTCAGGCACTGAAACCCAGCAGGACTAATTCAAAGGAAATCGTGTTTCCCATCCCACCTGCTGGGTTAGGGACTTTGTGCTCCAAAGCAGCACTGACTTCATGGGTGTCTGGAAGGAGCCTTGGAGCATCTTATGTCTGGGTCAGGGAATTATCTGTTAAGCCAGAGAGTTAAGGATGGGAGGGCAGCACAGCATCGTTCTGCCCAGGAGTGCTGGGGACGGGTGCTGGTGGCTCTTGGTGCCATTTACGATAGCACCTCCTGCGTCAGCATCCTTCATGTGCTGATGATCTGTGCCTGAAACTATACCCTGGGAGTGGGAATGTGCCTGAGAAAATATCTTCCGCAGTCCTTCTGGGGCTTATATAAACACTATTTAAAACTAGAGTCACTCATTATGTTGGTATGTGCATTTACCTTGACCTTTGACTTTTCTGCCTCCAAATGTGTATGGCCCAGCACAGCCTACAAGTCCGGGAACAGCTCAGGAGCAAACCAGAGGTGCATTTTCTATAATTAGCTTAAGGTAAAGAAGCTGGTGCAGTATCTCCCCTCCAGGCTAACAGGGAGATGGAAAACAAAACTGCAGCCTGTCAAAGCCGAGTCTGGCTTTGATCAGGAACAGTCAGCTCTGGCTTCTGCCAGGCTGGTTTTGAGGGAGAGGGGAAGAGCAGTGTTACTTTGCCACGACTTTTCTTGCACATGTCTGCAGAGAAATGATTTATTTATTTCTTTTCCACACCTTCATCTTTTCCCTTTGCCATTTACCAGGCAAATCCATGCAGCGATTTATATTTCGCCACCAGAGATGCCGTCTCGGTTGTCACCCTGGAATAGCTGCTAAGATCTGTACCGGTATTGTCATGGAACAATATTTCTACTATTTGTTGTGGTAATAGTTGTTAGTGGCAAAGCAATTAGTGTGTCACCTGCAGCACGAAGAAATGTGACCTCTTTCTATCCCAGAAAGAGTGAAGCTGGAAGAAAGGGAACAACTGAACAACTGCTGCTTCCTGAGGCCCTCTTGAGGGACAGAGCCACCCAACAGGGAAGTGCTAATTTGTAGATAATCTGTAATAATCTTAACACGCTCTACACTAAAGAAGATTGAGTCTAAGTGACTGTTCACCTCCCTCTTCTCCTTTGGATCAAAAAAAAAAAATACAACAAAAAACCAACAATGAATGCTCAAGATCTCAAACCCTCTCTAACTGTCTCTTATACATTAAAACATTCTGTTGACCATATGGATAGAGAATCCTGATAAAATCTGAAATTCTTCCCATTCTACTCTGCAGAAGTACTTCACTTCCTTCGGGAAAAATAATGATTTGCCAAGAAAAATGTGTTACAGAAAAAAGTCCATGAACATTAAAGCATCAAATGCTGTAACACCTACAGCAAGTGCTTCAAGTCACAGGCAGTGCTTGGGTTTAACAATCTTTGTAATTCAAAGAATTAATGATTTCAAGAATTGAAAGCACACACAATGAAAAATTTCACTCTTTTCAGTATCCCTATATGGTCCACCTAACCTGTGCAAGAGCACTAGCTTTTACTCAAACACTTAATGAAAAAATAAGATTAATTAAACCTTATGGTACAACAGAGTAAAACCTCTCTGATGAGATATGGAAAGGAAAAAGGAACATAAAATAATTTTTTCTGAATGATGATTTATATTTCTGAAATCATATGGAAAGGTTATTTAGGAATTTCAACAGAATATACTTGTTTTTTTTTTCTTTCCCTTTCTTGAAGCTTAAAGTAAACACGACACCACCTCTGGAGTAAATGCATTTTACTAAAAGGTCAGGAGATCAGCACTCATAAGCAAAGTTTCACTTTCCTCAACAGCATCACCTTCCATAGTTCACAAGGATGCAGAAGTTAATCTAAAAAAAAATATCAGTTCCACTGTGCCTGATCTGATAAATGAAGATTTTTCACAGACCTGTATATGTTTTACAAGGAATATTAACAGAAAAATAAAATATAAAAAAAGACCAATGAAAACACATTAAAGGGATAAAATAAATTAAAAAAAGAATAGATACAGGACAGCAACAGAGCATTCACATCTACAGTAACATGTACAGTGAAAGACATAAGGGCACATATCAAAAAAATCCTCGTATTCATTTCAGATGCCAGTGCTCTCCCTCCTACTATGTTTTCACACAAATGTTCCAGCAGCAACAGAAGACACAAAGCTCTGGGCATATAACAGCAATTCCTATGCCAAAATTGAACAGGAGGCAACTATAAGGGGGAGATGTCTCATCAATTTCACTTAATCATTTACAACGTTGCCATCCACCCAGTACTGAAAATAAGTAACAGTACATTTGTTTCTTCCCTTACACAATTTCTGAGCTGTGTAGAATTAGCTTTCCTTCTAGCACAGCAAAAAGAACCCAACCCCACATCCTCCTGTCAGGCATATCAGGACCACAGTGGGTCAAGACTAGTTTCACAGTGAGCCTACATCACAATAAATACCACCTGTCACATTCAAGGAGGTAAGGGAATTACTAAAATGTTACCTAAGATAGACAGAGATCAGCTAAAAAGCCATAAAATGGAACTGCTTATTCAAAATTAGTAGATATTGCAGAGATTGTTAGGGAGGGTTGGGGTTTTTTTTGTAAATTTTGTTAAAATAGTGTTTCTACAAAGGTAGAATAAAGAGAAGCCATTTTACATTGTTCTTTCAGAACGTTTCCAAAAGGCTGGTGCTGGAACTTCACCTCTATTATGCCACAAGCGCCTGTCAATAGTGACATTACATGAAGTAGTGAGTTTTTGGCAACTTGCTACTGCTTAAACACAGGACACTTATTCTCCCCCAACTCATCTCTCCCATGTTCCTCCCTGCTGTACTTATCCAAAGCACATCATATTCTCCACTCAAACGATTCATCTCTGTTGTAAGCAAAAAAGTAGGTAATTTTCCACTAAAAAAAGAATGTTTTTCTAAATTGAAGACATTACTTACAGTAGGAAGCAAACCATTCTATCCCAACCATAATTGCCTGAAGAATAATAGGTAATAGGTTAATAGACTAAAAAGTTACAGGTAGAGAAAATCTGAACTGCAATGAGTTGCAAAAAGAAAATGCAGTGTATCTGTCTGAAACACGGGATTTATTCCTGTCCCCCCCGCCCCCAAATCCAACAGGAGAAGACATCACTCTACCTTACATATATTGAGCTTGTAAATATTCATCCTATTGACTGAACTCTCCCATCCAAAACACAGCCATGAAACATATTTTCCCTGCAATAAGGCACAGAATCCCTTCTCTGGGTAAGCAGCTTCCTTCCTAAGGAAAAGAAAACAAGCCCCCACAAACTAGCAAACAAAAGCACCAATTAAAAAAAATAAACTACAGGCAGCCTTGCATAAGAAATTATTTTGGAAGAGGTTCTTAGTCCTCATGATGTGAAGAAGCAGGGTTACCACAAGTGGTAACAAAGAGGCCACAGATGCAGCCTGGTTAACTGACTTGCTTGCATCCCTATCTCAGAGTCATGTCTGTCACAATCAAAAGCTCATCTTGAAAGAATTAGGTTTTTCCTGCCTCTACAGTGGCGATGCCTTATTTTTACTAATCCAGTGACTAAGTAATACTCCTTCAACTCTTCAAAGCTTGTCTTATCCCTTTCACTAGTACTCAACACTGAAGACAGATGTTGGGGAGGTTTTCTTTCTGATCATAAAAGGCAGATGACAAATTAGCAGAGAATCTTCTCGGAAAGAAATAAGGCATTTGTCTATTCCTCAGTTTTGTCAGTCTGATTTTTGCTTTAAAATGTGTTTACAAGACCAGATAGTATCCTCCCCGTGCTCTGCGATCCACTTGGGAATAGACTCTTCAGCTATACAAGGCTAATCATTATTCCTAAATCATTCCTAAAAAGCAAGACATTTGTTCAGAAGACAAGTTCAGAATTTAAATTAAACACTTAAATCAGCCACCTGTTTTGGTCTATTTACAGGACTGCTGGAGACACGACTCTTATCTGAAATGCAGTTACAGTACATAAAGGCTCCGACTGCCAAGAAAATCCTTGATTTCTACTGCACCTAATTTAGAAATTATGTACTGGAAGGAGTTTCTATTTAAGGAACAAGCATAATAAAAGTAGATGAAACCAATACCTTTGAGTAATTATATTCATGCTATTCTATTACTGCAGAAACTGCAGTTGTTCCACTGCTGTGTTTTAACTGACAGAGAGAGAGACTGGACAACAAATTAAATTAAGTTCATTTGCTCCACAGATTTACTCTGTTTTGGTTTGGTTTTTTTTTTGTTGTTGAACAAAGGGCAGCACAGGCTGTCGCTGATTTGAGCCATGTGCAACCTCTGAGTGGTAAAACGGCTACTACCTCAGAAGAGAAAAGGGCCAACCTTAATCATCTGTTAGGCCAAGGGCACTCTTTGGATCTTATCTTGCATTCAATTGATTTTCTCCATGAAAACCTTGAACACTTCCCCCCCACTCTCTCCCAGAAAAACAATCATCTTTCACACCTCTATTTCCATTGCCAAACGTGGTTGAAATCAAACATGGTTTTTCAGAAACTGGCAGGGGGTGGAGGGCAGATGGGAGAACAACACGGCTGTAAAAACGACTTATTGCCTTAGAGAAACCAGACTGAAAGCAGTGATTTACATCTTATGACAAGGTTTTCAAGTTATTAAATACATTTGGTTAAAATATCTTAAAATACTCTATATTGCTCTACATTTGAACTATTAAGGACATAAGAAAACTGACGCGTCTTTTCAAATTGTTACCTCAACAATATCTGAGTTGGTTCTGCTTTCGTGGGGTTCGTTGTATTCTGTGTATTTAAGTAGAACTTTGTCCATATCAGTGCTGGCATACTGAAAGAGTTTGTTAGAGCTGTTAAAAATGATGAGTGCTATTTCACAGTCACAGAGTACACTCAACTCATATGCCTTCTTCATTAATCCAAACTTCCTCTTTGTAAAGGTGACCTAGAGGAGAAAGAATAATGATTTCTTTATTTTTAAAAACACATGACAAGGGTTTGAAGGACTGTCATCAAGCATTCAAGGAATACACCAACTGAGCCTACACTATTAATGCCTAGTAACAAGTGATGTAACTGAACATGTGTACAAGCTTAACTGCCTATGACAATTGGCTGTCACTCTTGGGGTCAGTGGTCTCTATTAGACTCAGCTACATAATTAGCTGGAAGAGGATGCCCAGGGAGGTGGTGGAGTCACCTGGAGATATACAAAAGACATGTAGATGAGGCACTTCAGGACATGATCTAGAGGAATGGTGAGGTTGGAATTTTGTGACTTGCTTTGTTCGTTTTCGGTGGTGGTTTTGCTTTTGCTGTTTTGTTTTTTGTTTGGGTTTTTCCATGTGTGTGTTTTTTGATGTTGTTGATGGTTGGTAAAGTGTTCTTAGATGTCTCTTCCAACCATAACAATTCTGTAATTGTGTGATTACAAGCCCCTCAAGCTCTTCCACTGGTATATAACTAACTCTCCTAGGCAGTTACATACCCTCTCCTCAGTAAATTTTGTAGGATCCTCTAGCCACCTTTCCTTCTGTTCAACCAACAATAACTTTCCAGGTATCACAATAATTTCTTCTGTGATGATTAGTTATTCTGTAACTAGTTTACAAGTTACTCACAACCTTAATTCTAATAAAATCAAAAGAAAATAGTCAGTATTAATGGAAACCATACTTATGTAATATAATTTCTAATTATGCAAAGCTACAAAATATTCTTATTTTGTTGCTTTTAAACCAACCTAATCAGATTCACTTATACTTTAAAATTATTTTCTGCCACTTGGGAACATTGTGAAACAATCATTCTGTCCAATTAGACCTGCTGTGGAGAAATAAATCCATTACAGGGTATCACAAAGGAGCATTTGCCCATTAGGGAAAGAGGAAAGACAGCTATAAAAATCACCATCAATTATGGGGGGAAAAAAAAAAAAGGTTTGAAAAAAATATTCTTTTCACAAGGTTTGTTAGGTAAGAACAGAAGACTACCAATGTATCTGACATCAAGCTGAATGAAACACAGGTCTGATACTAAGGCCAACTTTTAAGAGACAGTATTTTTATTAAATGTACTTTAGGTGTCTCAAAAAGACACTTTACTGTGAAGTAAAGTTCTGAAACCTTTTAAATAAAGATGCCTTTCAATCTGAGCTTCTGTGCTGACTGGAACACCTCGTCTCTATGGCCTTATTCACACCCCTGTATACACATATTCAATGTATACTATGCCCCTGTGACAGGTTATTACCCGAGTATGAGGAGGGACAGACTGGGACCACTGCTTCGTTTTTGTCAGGAGAAAGGTATCATAAACGAGATGTGTGTGCATGCAGTATGACTTTGAGAAGTCATTAAACAAAAAGACTGATGGCTTAGTTCCACCAAGGACCTGTATGATCCTGGACAAGGGAAGCCAACATAACTTCTCTACTTTATCACCTCTTGCAAAGATATTTTACACATGGTAGTTTTTACTTGTGAGATTTTCAACTAGCATCAACTTCTCACTTTGTGTTCAGACAAACCCCACTATTACTGTGTTTAGGCTTTAATTTAAGGCAAATAGATAATATAAACTCAATTTCCATTTAAGAACTCAGAAAGCGCAATATTTGCTCTGTAAGTTTATATATTTATTTATTTTGCTGTTTACTGTGCCATCAAGGAGTGCACTAAACCAAAAAACGTGAATCTTTATTACAAGCCAACAGCTTCCTCAGCTTATTCTAACATTCCTTAGCAAAAAGTGGGTGAGGAAGAGAGAGCAGAGGCAGCAAGACTGAGCTCCTTTGATATCTAATTTACTGTACATTATTCTCTTCAGCTTAATGAAGATAAATGTCCTACAGCTCATTCAAGCAGATAAGACTGCTTAATTAATAATACAATGACAGTCCCATGACAATTGTAATCCCCCAGAGTAATGGGCTATATATTCTGTTTTGCGTTCACGTACAATCCCATCAGAAATAAGATGCTTCTGATAAAAGAATTGCTTTTCTTCCCACATAAATTGCATGAACTTGCTCTGCAGGCTAAGTTGTCTCTCATTGTACTCATTTTCAAACAAAAAAAATCCCAAACATCATACTAAACACCTAAACAGGACATCATGTTCATGAGTGACCTACTAATCGGGTATGTATTTTATGGAAAAACTGACAGGACTCAACTATACCTTCCAGACAGCAAAACAAACACTAAATGCCCTCCTTATCAGGGTCAATTAAAAAATACTCAAAAGTAAATCAATACCTAATAAATACCCATGCAGCAGGGCATTTTAGAATGTTTAGAGATTATATACTAGCTACCAAAACCACAGGACGCCAGTGGGGCTAAGCACCATTGATACCTTTACACATAAAAAAGAAATCTGGCTCCACTGATCAAAGTTATTTAAGCTCTTTAAAATCTTTTAAAACCAGTATGTTGTTATCTCTGAGTTTTCACAGGAAAAGCATAAGGCAGGCCTAATTCCCTTTTTAAGTTAAAGCTTAAAGTCTCTTCCTAGTCACTAACACACAAAAAAAAACACGCTAGCCAAATACCAGCCAGAAATAAAATTTATAATTTAATGCTCACATTTTGCTTCAGTCACAGCAATGGTACAAGTGGGCTACAATTTGATACAAATGCACTCATTCTCCTCCCCTCTATTGTTCCAGCCTGAACAATGAGATGGAGATCCAAAAAAACACATATCCCTCTGGAAAAAAAATAAACCAACCAAAAAAAACAAAACCAAAATCAACACCAAAAACAAAACACCAAACCACCACAGCAAGGACCTGGTATATTTTAACAGTATTTGTATTTCAGGCAGACCAAAACCAAGCTTGTCCAACTTGCTCCAAGTAAGTTTAAGTAAGTGGGGAGGGGGACTAATTTTCACCTTTTCATCGTGCTGAAGTTCTAGAGCAAGATCTGAAAAAACTGAAGTTATTAATTCATGTACTTTTACTACATGTACTTCAGACATTTATCTACATCAAACATACAGTCACTGTGTGATTAGAGCTGTTCAAGCACAATACTTGGCTTTCTCCCAAACTCCAATAATACTTTTCTTGCTATATATAGTCTTCTCAGAGTTTACACTGCTTTAAAGTGATACAGGGGGAAAAACAATCCTGATTTTACAAACAAAACAATGGGCTCTGAGCTGATGTGTCAGCAACAAGAGTCTCATGGAATTCTGACACTACCCTAACATTATGTTGGTGCTCAGAAGTTTAAAACCAAATACTAGGAAGGAAACAAAACATCAGCAGACCACTAAGTAAGCCCATGTTTTGCACGCATCCTGAACACTGGGCAGTTCTGGGTCCCTTTGCCACCAAAAATAACCCTGCAATACTCAAGAGGCTTAGGGAAAAGTGGCACCAGTAGTCAAAGGTGTGGAACATACTCTGTATTAAAACAACTAAGTAAGCTAGGGTGCCTCAGTCTGAAAGAGTTATTTTAAGAGAAAATAAGAAAACATGGCAGTGTTCCACAGAATAACAAAATGGACAGACTAGATAGGGAGTGACTACTGCCTCTTCCACACAGGAGCTAAATTAATGACAAAATATAAATTAAAAAGTGTTTCTTGAAACAACAGGTAATGGACCTATAGGAAATCCTAGCCAAAAGATGCTGCAAATGCTGAACTCAAAGGATAACTGAACAAGTTCACTGTCAGGGGCAGGGAAAACAAACAACAACAAGAAAAAAAAAAATCCATTAATGGTTACTAAATATACGGAAACCACATCCAGCTCAGGAAATCCCTGTGCTAAGAATAGTTAGAAGCTGGAAGAGGATTACAAAGTAGTGTATTTTCCAGCCTACACTTACTTGATTATGACCATCATTGGACAAAAGGTACTGGCCTAATGGCATCTCTGGTCTGACCCACTATGACTCTTCTTAAAGATCCTAATTCATTCCCACAATACTTTTCCTTAAAAACAATCCTTCCGGATACTTCAACATATATCTCAATATCTAATTACAATTTTATTTTTTAATTCATGTAGCAATTTAAAAGTTAAAAGGAAACTTTACTTCTACAGAATCAAGTTTTGGAACTTTTCAAGTTCTCAGGACACTCTTGTATGAGAGCAAGAGCAGCCACCTAAGCAGCTTTTCCTAAAGCAATGCACAATTTTGCAAGACTGTTGTAGCCAACGCCTCTTACAAGGAATATAAATCAATGCTTTGAAATGGAATCATGTTAACAGAATTTATCACTATATTGGAAACACTGTAGATCATTGTCCACGGCTATGCCAAACTAGCCTGTCAAAGAGGCTGAAGCAAATACTACTACATCCTTTCTGAATTTCTCATCCTTTCTCTGTTTTCATCACTAAGTGTTTCTAATAGCTATCAGGTCAAGCAAGCTGTCTATCAACACAATCCTTCCATCTACTGGAGGTATGAAACAAGGGTACCATTTAAATAGTAAAGGGTACCATTTAACAGTAGTGAATTTGTTTTCACGTTGATATTACTTATAAATAACAATTTTCTGTCAAACAGAAGTAAAACCATTGAGATTTATTTCTTAACTGTATTCTAGTAATGTCATCTGTAAACACACGAGGACAAAGGTCAGTTTTAGAAAGTGAATCAAGTTAAATGTATTCAAAGTTTCCATTCATTTTTAGGATTAGTTCACGTAGGCTCCTTATTTCTCACCTGTCTGTTCCGTTCATCCATTATTCTTGTGATCTGTATTTTCTTTCTCCCCATTTTCAGTCTCTTCTTTCTTTCGCTTTGCAATCCAGAAATATACTAATCCAAGAAATGTCACTCTTCAGTATTCTAACACATGATACAGTTTTCTTTTACTTTGTCTTCGGCTTGAGAAAAGGTTCCTATTTCTTCTTAAGTGCCTAAAAAATAGATTTTAAATAAAAAAAAAAATTAATTGACAAGTTACAAAAGAGAAAGCATCATTAAACACTTGCATACCCCTAAAATGTGTGCAAGCATAAAATCATTTAAGTGAAGAAGCAAGTATTTTCCTTAAGTATTAAGCTACACTCTTTGTTCCAATTAAATGAATTCTAAATGGCTTGCTAGATTTTACTGACAAACTACAGATATAAATTTACCATAATTTCATACACTTTCAGTTGGATACCTTAAAAACTGTCAGTTGTCAAGGGGGGTGGTGCTCACCAATGTAAACTTTAGGCCTTGAATTATATGAGGTTTCAAAAAAATTACCCACAAAGTTTTAGTCAACTCCATTCAATATTTTAGGAAACCTTAGAGAGAAACCACTTTCTGTTTCCTGTTTCTCTTGTACGGTTATCATCACTATAATGAAACAAAGCCATGAGACTGTCAAGTTTCTATTGCTAAACTATCTATCTCATTTCTAAAGACAATATTTGGGTCTTCACTGGGAAGCAAGAAGGAGAAAAGAGGAAATATCTTTATTTAAAAAGGATAAAGAAAGACTTCACAGCTACCAAGACACCAGTGCAGAATTAGGATGGTCACACAGTTACACTGTCTCTACAGTAACCTCCAAGTTACATATTTGTCAATAATCAGCTAGGAGTCCACCACTTGTTTCATTTTGTTCTATCATTTGGAACGATAAAGGTGCATGCAGCTTGAAAAACCAGTGTGCCATCCTAACACTTAGATCTGATATGAATACACCAAACTGACTCATAAAACACCAATATTTAACAAGCTTTAAATGTATTTTTCAGTTGAAAAAATAGCTTAGTCATATTCCAAACACACTGCTGCAACTGTAGGATAACATTAATTCAACAGAACTGAAGAATAACTGAAAATAAATAGCCTCTAGAAAACCAGCTGTATACTAGAATGTCTAAAGATGAAATGGGTACACCTTATGCTATTAGCACCTAATATTCATTAAAATAAAAGGAGTAAAGACAGTCACAATATTAGTTTATAACCTCTAACTTCCCAACACAAAACATCTCCTGAAATCAAGCCCTGCATATTTTAAGACGGGTGTCACAATGCCGTACCCTCGAGGCCATGTGTAGAAAGTAGTGCAGCCACATCACCATCAGACAGTTAATAAGGAGAGACAGCAAGAGGCGATTAGTCACAGGCTACACTTCACAGTAGATTCAATTTACACTGAGGAAACAACCATGACATTCTGACGCAGCTTGGGAGAGGGGGATAAATGTGGAGGAACATCATAAAATGAAGGGATGTCATTTTATATTTACATGATATCAACAAAGCACTGCTTTGGTAGAACACCACAAAATGCCCAGCATTACTGAAAAATGCCACAACTTGGAATTTGAGATCAAATCAACACTAAGATTATGTGATGTCCACTGGTCAAAAGGATGTGCACTAGGCACTGTTTTATACATCAAAACACTTAAAGCATGCATCAGTGTTGCATTCCTTTTATTTTGTTCAAGAAAAAAAACTTCTTCCAAGGTGCTGCTAGAAGCATGAAATGCTAACTAAGGCCAGATGAACACACCTCCACACAACCAATAACACACAGCAAGTATTTTGCACAGAAAGCAACAGCTGGCATATAAATGTATACCTTTACTTTTTCCTAAAAAAAACAAACCAAAACCAAAAAACACCTCACCAAAAATAGCCATTGTACTCTAAGCTTCAATTCAGAAAACATTCAGTCTTAAGTCAGCTGTCCCACAGAATAAAAATAAATATCATTTAGCTCATGCTATGATCACGTTAATTTTCTGCAAAATTCTAATTGCTTTCCCTGAACATATCTAATAAAAGGTTCTCCATAAGCAGCTCTTAAAATTTGTTTCTCCATGTGTAGCTTCATTTTTTGAGTATACCACCAGACATTATTGAAACACTTCTCCGAGTACAGCATTACCAGATTCCTTTATTTACTTCTTAGAAACACTCACCGTCATAACTAGCACATACAAACAGCCACCACACACGAGACCAGAGATCCATTGGTGCCAGCATTTTATCCATTAGCAAATGTCACTGGGATAGTAGAGACATAGGAATAGAATAAGCATGTATCATTTAAAAGGAACACTTGTAAAATATTTTCTCCAGGTATTCTGTGATTTTTCAATCTGTAACTTCTGGAGTCATATATGGAATCTGAGATTGAAAGCTGTTCATCAAATCTTCTTCCATGAATGTTACTTTTGAACCTGTAAATTTTTAGCACCTAGAAGCAAGCAGTTCCACAGCTTAGTTATGCATCAGAGGATAATTCCTTTCATTTAAGCCTGATCCTGCTAATTATATTTGATATTCAGAGATTTCTAATTATATAAACAGTCATCTTGACCTTTCATCTTAGTCCTGATTTTGATGCCTATACTGTGTCTTCCTTCAGTTACCTTTACTCAAACCTAAAGAATCCTACTCCAATCAACCACTTTTTACCCCGCAGCCATTCTCTGGCCAGCCATCCTGTCCTTCTCTCTACCCTTTCCAGTTCACACTATTCTTTCTGAAACAGAAGGACGCACAGTGTGTAGAGTAAACAAGATATTAAGTATACAACATTTTATGATAAATTTCTACAGAGGCATAACAATATTTTATGGTCTCCTGTATGTCCTCTTAGACATACACCTTAGCAAATTTACCATCTCTCCTAGTCTTCCTGAGGAAGCGGGACAGAACACAACGTGCTCCAGAGCACAACTTTTAATATGTGGGATCACATGCTTTGTTCATCCTGTCCTATCTCATTCACTCAACTCTTCCATCTTTTGCAACTGATATTCAAAAGGAAGTCCATGCTGTGAATAAAATAAGGATCTCATGGGAGACCAGAACAGAAAGGAAGAGAAATATGACATGAGATTATGTAATGTATATACTTAAGGATACAAAAGAAGAGAGATGTCCAAACATTTTCCATGAGCTAATGGAAGAAACAATAGCAGGGAAACAGTATTATCTGCTTCACGTACCAACGCACAAAGAGACATAGGAAAACTGACACTAATTTTCACCAATATTTTGTTGTTCTAGTTTTGGAGTGTTATTTCAGGTATTTTAAAATTAATATGCTCTATTAGGCACAAATGCATCAACCCATTTTCCATTTACTATCTCTGCTTCACCCTCTTTAATCAGCCCACTGATGCCTCATCTCAGGTCTGCTACTTTCTTCAACCTCAAGCGTTTTTTCTCACATAACAAATTCCAAATCCCTATTTGCAGTCTGTCCCCATCTGGGTCCAGCCTCTCCTCCCTATCCACAGGTTGCTATGGACACCAGAAACCTGGCTTGGAAACACACTTGCCAAAGGCAACCCAGCTCTAAAACACAGCATCCCTTTCATTTTGAAGTCACATACAAGATGATTTTCAAAGCTAAGAACTGGAATTTAAGTTTAGCATGAGCTTAGTGTCAATTTCTACCCTAACTGCAAAATCAGTGTAAACTCCGCAGGAAAAAGCCACATCCCACGCGTGCTCAGACCATCCAAATGGGAAGTTACCAATGACAAATGCACACCAGGTCTCCCATGGGAGCAACGACTCTTCCTAATCCTTCACCACGTCAGAGTAGCAGTTTTATTTTCCTCCCTGACTAGCAACAAAACTATGTAACATAAGATATAAGACTGTGTCTATTAATGACTTTTGCTAAGTCATGGTTGCATTGCAAATATACTTCGGTAAAATTCTTGAGTCAAAGCGATTTCATCTGGAACACCAACAAAATTTTGCCCAAATAAAGGAAAATTAACAGAGATATATGAAGATCAATGCACCTTAATTTCTGAAAGTAAATGTGAAACTAATGTGAAGTAACCTTGATGAAGGTAAAGTTCTCCTTAAGGGACAGATTCAAATTACAGCCACCAAGCCTGCTTTGCATTACTCGCATGAGCACACGGAAGCAAAATTTTTCTTCCTTCCTTTTATATGTTTAAGAAGAAATTCAGGCATCTATTAAGAATAACATACCAAGCAGATAAAAAGATGGAAAAAGAACCCAAACCATGTGCTTCGTGAAGAACTTAAAATGGAAAATACAGCCAGCTTGCAATAATAGCAATAAAAAAAGAAAATATATATATTTGCAGCTGTCCAAGTAAAAGCCTCTATTATTGTACAGAACTAACCTTGATTCCAAATTTTCTGGATTTATTCCCTTCCTCAACACGTGAAAACGCCACACTAAATACTGAAACTAAAGACAACAGAACCATATGCAAAAATACACTCCCATGACTGCATATTTTCAGGAACTCTGATGAGTTCATTTGTTGTCAGGGTTGCTTATGGTTTCGTGAGTAGCAAGAGATACAACTTTAAAGCAAGGGAACTGTGTGTGACCTATTTAAAAAGATTATTTCAAGGGGTTAGGGGAAACAAATTATATTTGTGCAGATCTCCACAAGATCTTGAAGCCTTCTGGCAGAACAGGTTAGGAAAAAGCGTGTCAGAATTATACTTCCATTTATTTCCCTCTGCATCTTTGTTTTCTTGGAACCTCCATTTCCCCATCATGGTTACAGGTTATGTTTGACAGTAATCGCCTCATCACAGCTCATTTACTGCAATGCACACAAAGAAATGAGTGTCATGACGTCAGATAATTTGCATGATAACTCTCAAAAGCCACAGCTGCGTGGAAACAGATCTGTACAGATGCATCTTACACGGGTAAGCCTTAGGTAAGGCTTACTAAAGAGCAGACAATTTTTACTAAATCACTGTTAATAGGTCTTGTTCTAGTCTTAAAGGAGCCTGTACAGATATTTTTGTAGATTTGACCCCTGAGCACGAACTGATGGGCAAAGACTGCACAACCAAATCATGGTCAAACTGCACGCACTGGTGATTCTAACATTTTGCATGTTTACCAAGGATGTGATCAGATGTAACTATTCCCATACATATCAAGGTGGAGACAAGGTCCATCTCCGCATGGTGACTGTTTTACATCAACTGGGCAGATAACACAGAGTACCTCTTTTTTCCATAGTACCTGTAAACCTCCCTGCCTCGCAGTGCTAAGTGGAAATAGATTAAAAAAAAAAATTGAATCAAAGAATGTCTTGACCAAAATAACTAATCAAACTTTTAAAGGGCTGTATGGAAGTGTCAAACATGTTTCTCAAATTCCTTTTCACTGTTCAGAAGTGAGAGCATTTTGTTCTTCATGACCTCAAAGAGAATGCAAACTCAGATGGATTAAACATACAACTCCAGACAACTTTTTTTTCCTAAATCCCGACGAATTATTCAAAAGAAATGCACCCAGATTTGGATCTGCGCTGAAATATGTCGAGAGCCATGGGATGGTATTACTGTGCTCAAAACATTCTACCAGCCCTCCTCCAAAATTCATTGTCACCACTTTGAAGGTACACTTGAAAATTAAGATTTCAAGCACAGGTACTCTACCTATATTTTTACACTTAACAGAGATCAAGCTCAGATATTTTCTGGGGTTTTTGCAGAGTGTGCAAAAACAATAAACAGAATGTTTCCTACAGCCCCATTTATATAGCCCTGTCATCATATATTCCTGCAAGTAATGTCAAATACAAGTGCAAAACAATAGCACGGCCTGCCCCTTCAAAACAAGGTTACATGTTGCCATTTATCTCACACTTCTTGCTGCATCACAATATTAGGAAATAAATCTTTTTCCATCCTCAGTTTAGAAGCCATTCTTCTACATCCAAGCAGAGCCTCACAGTAAATGAGAGTGGCTGCAGAACTCCAAGGTCCTCAGCTAACAAGTGATACATAAGCATTGTTATAAAACAATAATACAACCCTTAGCCAAAGTAATTTTTTTTTTAGAAAGATAACATAAAAAACAGGAAGCCATAAACAATTCTTTATTGATATTCCTTTTTTATGTATCATAAAACACTTGTTTCTTTCACCTGGAAGAACAACACACATCTCCAGTACTGGACCACCTAAGTAAACTGTACATCTAAGATTCTGAGTTTGGAATTTTAAGTTACACAGTTTTTCAAATTAAGTTCTGAAGGCACATTAGAAAAGATCTCGATAATACTTTCAAAAACCACAGTCTAACTGAAGAACTGCAACTTCTGAACACTACTTAAATATCCTGTTGCTCAAATTGGCCTTTTCTGCCATTCTTTTCCATGCAGTAAGTCCTGTCCAAGATGAAGCTGAGTAACTATATATTTTTCCTAACAGAACTACAGAAATCTAAGCTGTACGAAATATGAACTAAGATTTAGATGCCTGGTTTTAAAATGAAGTTTTATTACTCCTAGAATGATGGGGGTTTGGGGGCTTTGTTTGTTTTTTTAGTTTTCAAAGATAGATTTTTCCCAAATTGACAGACCAAACAGTTTGAGAACAATCAGCATCACCTATCACAGTAGATGCATTGCCAGATAATATGATAAATGTGGTCTTGTCCAGGATCAGGGACAGACAGGAATTCTGCTCTAGTTAGTTATTTTAATTGCAATGTGAACCCATTTAATTTTAACTCCATACCCAAATATTTTTCACAGTTACATTGCTATATGTGTTTTTTTTCCCTTGGCCAACTGCTAAAATCCCCAAAATAAGTCATCCTATTCTGAGCATTTATACTCTCCAGAAGCAAAACGGCCATTATCAAGCTACCTCTTCACCACATATTTTCAAGTGGTATTAAATTTTATTACTCCCATCCATAAATTTGGTCTTGATATTTTGTAAAATAATTTATATTTGCATTCTCTAAACCATGCTAGATACAGATGGAAAACCGGAATCTGGCAACTGATGAGCTTCCAGTGCAGAAAGAAAACTACAGAAAGAGAACTAAGTTTTCAATAGTGGATTAATATCCAATTTTAGATAAGGCAGAACTTAAAATATTAAGTAATCACAATTCTGTTGCCAGACTTCTACAAACAGATGAAAAAAATAACTGCATGACTGAATAGCAGTCTGGAAAACATGCTCCAGAGAGATTCTGAAGAAACTAGCTCCTAATTTATCACATAATTTCTCGAAAGACGCAACTATTCCATGGTATACAAAAATAGCTACAAAGAAAGATGAATCTGGACACTGTTCACAAAACAAACTCCAATATTTAAAAGCTATGGCTAGAAAGACTAATTTCCTAGTAAAGGAACCACAGCTTTTAGAACAACCATGTCTGTCTGATCAAAATTTTAAATCTTTTGACCACATAACCCCTCCTGACCCCCTTTACAACTGTTGTAAAATTAATGCACTAGATCCAGAAATCTAAACAAGTTCAGGTAAGATTGATCCACAATGAAATACAAGACCTTCTGCAGGTATCCAATTAGTTTAGAACTCATTACAAGCCTCAAAATTTTCACAATGACAAGCTCAAAGTACAACAAATAGCATTTAAGGACAGGTCATACACCCATAGACTTCTGTGCCACATAAACCACAGCAGGCAGGCTTCTTTCACCAAGTAAAATATACATATAAATTACATTAAACTTTTTTCAAGATCAAAAACCATCTGCCTTGAGATTATTATCAATCTGTAATGGCCATGGAACTTAACTATCATGTGGCCAAAAAAAAAAATGGCACAGAGCCACATCTCTTCACATCAAAGCTCCTTTCTGCCTCAAAAGGAAGGAGCCACCAGGATGTACCTTCTAAAATACTGGTAAGAACATTTCTACTACAGATGGCTTTAAATTATTAAAAGTTGATACCAAAAGGTCTCTCCTCTGCTACAAAATAGAAACCTGTGAAATTATCTTTTTTTTTTTTTTTTTTTTACATTCATCTGGGGGGTGGTGCTGCAGAAATCATCAAAACCATGCTGCTATTCTCAGCTGGGAAAATCTTTTCCTTTCTTTAAAGCTAGTCTAGTGATTCAGTAAGAATCAGCTGAAAAGGCAATTTCAGGAGCACTGGCAAAGAACTAAGCAACAAAACCTAACAGAATGGACAATTAAAAGGTTCATTTTAACGTTTGCTTTTTTTCTTCATCTTGCAATAAGACCGAATAAAATACACAGAACTGTTCAGCTTCCGATTTATACATTTCCTAACTAGAACCCAGCTTCCTTCTGCTTTGCAACATCTTAACACTTCATCAACCTTCTTCAAGCTCAATGATGCATCTTTAGGTAACATTTAAAACATGTTACATACCACTAAGTTAAGTCATGGCTTTAAGAAAGGGAAATCTTTTTCCAGCAGTCTTATTTCACCAATTACCACAGTGACATTCCAGCTTTAATTACCGCTATCTTGGCTCATTACTTTTCCCATCTTAATTTCAGTTTATCAATAGATCAGCAAATACAGATAATCTTGCTTTGCAAAAGAATGTGCATTTGGCCAGGGTATAGCAGCTCACCCTCTCAAAGCTCTCACAACACCCTTGCCCCACCTGTCACATCTCTATTGACCTCTACAGCAATCAGCAGAGCAAATCGGAGCATGTACAGAAAGGCTGGGGACTGCAGGTGGACAGAAGATGCTTTCACAGGTACAACAGCTGAATACCACTCTAAAGTGCTAAAATGATTTGGTCAGATTTCTATGAAATTCCAAACAAGCTGCAGGACCTGGGTCAGTTTGTTGGTTTGGTTGGTGGTTTTTTTTACTCCTATGGTGGTTTTTATCCTCCTATAGATAATTAAATTGAAAGCTTGCTCTGATGCTTTAACATGACCATGCCAGGCTGAATTCAGTAGGAGTAGCACTAAACATAAGCAAAACCACATCAAAATAACCTCAAAAATTCAGGTTCCTAGCCTTTCTATTTGGAATATGAAGTATTGTTCTTCCTTTTGCATGTGAGAACTACATGATTTAAGCAGATTACCTTTTCTCAGGAGAACTGGAGTTTTTAATGGGTACTTTTTTTATAGATTTTATAACCTCAACAAATAACCTACACACAAATAACTGAACATTCATAAACCAAAAAGTAGGGAAAAAATATCCTTCTATATAAGTTCTGATGTACCATAACCACATCTCACAGCTAGATTACTTGGCAAGAAAATAAACACCTGAAAGCAACATCAGAAAAAATATAGCATACTACTTTTACACTGTCCAAAATTAAACAAGGTGCCAACAGAGCCAACACAAACACCAGCCTTCATGTCTCCATTTTTATAAATTTTCAATTGTAAAACATAAGATTTAAAACTTAGAGCAATGAAGACAGGCAGAAAAAAATATTCGGAACACAGGACATACTGTAGGACACTGTGATGAGATTTATTACTCTTATCCTTCAAATACTCTCTTTAAAATTCTATTCAAATTTTGCAGGCTGCACTTCAGCTTCCTTGTAGCAAATGCCAAACAAGCATTTCTCCAGTTCAGTAAAACCATGTCTGTTCTCGGTATATTAAAACTGACTGGTGTATAGCTGGCACAGTTTCCCAAGGCAAGAGCACAAACCACAGCAGATTTTTCCTTAGGAAGTACGTATATAAAAGGCATTTGGTTGCCTCTGTTTTTTAGTTTCTAGATACTGGAAAAAACCCCAAGAACATATAGCATGAGGTAATCTCATTTAACACGTGAGTTTACATAATGCAGAAAGCTGTACAAGCTCGGCACTTGAGCAAACAGATTTTGTGTTTTGAAGCAAGACTTCTAAAACTCCGTGAAGTTCTGAACATTTATCAGTGACTAAACTTTTAATAATTCATTGTTACTTCTGACGAAGAGGAAAACCGTGCACTCTGCCTACAAAGTACAAAGGGTTGAGGTAATGCAACAACCAGCTGCGTGACAGCAACTTCAACACGTGTTACTGAACAAACATTATAGCAATCAAAAACATTTACAGCTGACTTCAGGAATGTAATGGGATACAAAGGCAGCCATAGCTTTCACATGGCTCTGCTTACACCTTGTCCTACAAAGAGCTTCCTCAAACCAGACTACAAACTAAAAAAATGCCAGATTTTATTGAAATTCTTAGCAAGGGGCAGATGTGAATAGATGAGAATGGAAATACAGGATTACAAGCAAGATTCTTCACAGAACACAATGCCCTTTCTAGATGTACCTTTGTTTTTTTAAGTTTGGATTCAGTCAAAAGTGGCTTTGTGATGCAGGGCACCAGATGCTTCCATTTTATTCCTGGGAAACTTTCCTAAGGGTTAGCTCATTCCTAACTATCTGATTCTTCCTGATCCTACATACCATCTTTTCTTCATGCTCTGCACAAGCTGCAAGTTCCAAGCTTCTTGCCCAACTCCCATTTCTGGTTTTGTTTGCTTTTTAGTGAGTGGGTTTGGGGTTGGTTTGTTGTTTTGTTGTTGTTGGGTTTTTTTTAACCTGCTATGACAGGTAGTCTTCAAAACCATTTCTCCTCAACATACTCTCTTCCTTTCCAAATACACATTTCCAGTCTTTCAGAGGATTCCACATGATAGAGGCACCCACCCTTTTAAAGGGAACATGACAGGAAAACCAAGAAGAAATAGAAGAGATCCCACACATCAAAGAATCTATAAGAAGCTTTAAATCAGTGAATGATTATCCAGAAAGCTTTCTTGATAATTTATTCGATGTCTGATTAAATGACAGCATGCAGTCATATTGTTGAAGTGCAACAATTATAAACCAGACAGACACGACAACATAATGCTTCAAACAGCCTCCATGCCTCAATAAACCATAAAGACGCCTACATGTTTTTAACAAAGATTAGTGGCAAGACTCTTTTTTTTCTTTGGCTTCCAGAGCCTTTGTTCAAAACTCAATCTCCTCTTTTAAAATTCAGATACATCACCAGTTCTAACTTCTAAGTAAATTACTCTTTTTTTAAAGTTAGTGTACTTCAGAGATATTAAAACCACATTTCAGTGAATTATTCCCTTCCCTACAGCCTTTAAAGCAAATAGTCACTTTAAGTAAAATAAAACAACTTTACTGTTGCGGGGGGGGGGCTCTACAGCAGATCATAGGACAAGTCCTTTCCAAACATACATGGAAAGTGTTTCTTTATATTCTCAGCATTTCGAAATCTGAGGCAGCTGGGTGACAAATAATAAATTAACATACGAATGAGATGAATTCACTCAGCTACATCTCAGCAGCAATGCACTGGAAAAAGATTTAATACAAGCTGAACATAGGCAACATCAATGAACTCAAGACACAGTGGTGGGCACCCATGGTCAAAAAACAGCCTGATTCCCAGGAACTCTCCGATTTCAGAATCCACTTTTGAAAGCAATCTAGAATGAAATTTCTTATGACCTAAAAAATTTATTGATCCAAGTACTTAGCAGCTCTTTCTCTCACCCCTTCCCCCAAGGCAAGCCATTAAAAATGAAAGGTAAATTCATAAAGATACATACCCCAACACCTAAGCATACTATGGTAAACTCAGTTTCTACTAAGGAGTAAGAATATTATTCAGAATATTTTCTGCTCCTGCATATACACCTTTTCCTTTATTGGCAATGTCCAATAGGCTGGGCATTCATGTCACTGAACTTAACCCAGCCACTTTGATTCACTGGCAAAAATGTTACCTGAACTACAGCAGTTCTAGAACACCAGATCACGTAAGAAATGTTCTCTTGTATACAGACCTGTTCTCTGAATAGAAACCTAATTCTAAAACTAACTTCCAAACTATTTTTTTCCTTTGCAATGGCAACAAAGCAGCATACAGTCAGCTAATATGGTTTAGCTGGTAACTAGAAATTCATGATGCTACAGTAATTCCATTACCTGCTGTTCCTGCAAGGCAGAGCAAATGATAACATCTAACTATTTCACCTTTCTTGCAAATTGTCACAAATAGAAAACTTATGTCTTTTGACCCTAACTAACAAGTTAAGATTGCTGCAAATAGAATCTTGCATCTTTTGACCCTAACTAACATTACTATTTCACAGCAAAGCTACATGATTCAAGTGGTATATAGCAAGATGTATTAAAATATCTGTTTAATAGCTTCTGGAATTAAATACTCAATGAATATAAATAAAGAGAGAAGTGTGATCTATTTGCTCTCACTACTGAATTAAAACCAGAAATCCTCAAAGCTTAAAAAAAAAATAATCTCAATTTCTCTTCCTGTCAATAAACCATGACAAACAGTGAGCAGAGCCACTAAAAAGGTCTGAAGGAGAAAATACACCTGAAGAGTGTAAGCAAAGGCCCAGAAAAATTTAATTGAGATCCCAAGCAAGAATCAAGTGATCCATACATAAATATACAAAGTTCTTCTGATAAACTACTACATGAAAAAACACATCACTGAAGAGATAAAGAGAAAGGAATAGTGAGAAAAGCAAGATATCACAAAAGCTGGACCTTAATGTATTTGAAAGGCAGCTGGCCTATTTTCAAGTACATTAAGTAGCCAGGAATCTGAAGCAGAATCCCAGACAGGCTCAGATTATTGTAGCCTTCCCTTACTGAAAACCTCTTCCATTTAAACAAGTATACTCATTTAATCTTGACATGAAACATCAGATGCAAATGCAAGTTTTTTGCAACTGTAAGGTAGCCATGTACTATTTAGTCAGCCAAGTACTATCTGATGCAATGACTGCCCAGACCTGATGATAACCAGGATCTGTCAGGAATCAGAGACTATAAATATAGCTGCCCATGTAGACATGCAATTATGCATTAAAATTTTAAAATAAAAGGATTTAAAAAAAAAATACAGTCACACAGAGCTTACTGTCCTAGTTTTGAAAAAGGAAAAAATTATCCTCACTGTCAAAGAAACTGTCAGAAATGCCAAGCAGCAGTCCTGAAATGACTTCAAGAAGGGAAGACTGCATGATGAGCCTCAAGTATCTTGAGCTATTAGATGGTCAAAGTGGACATCTCAGCATTTAATTATTGCATCAATGATTTAAATCCTCTAGGAAAATTACACAAAACAGAGCCCATTTCACACACACTGCTGGATCCCTTCCATCCATCCCATCTTCTTATTCATCTCTGACAAAAACCTTGCTAACAGACCTAGGAACCATATTTCAGTTGCAAAGCAAATACATAGCAGTCAGATGTGAATGATTTCTCCTTGAAGGTATTACTTCTAATTGCTGCACTCAATGTTAACAGCAGTATCTTATTTTGGTAAGAGCAGTTACATCCCACTATAAATCTCTGATGCTGCCTGTAGCCCTGGTAGATGAAAATGTGCAAGTTCAGACATCTGTCAATCTTTCAGCTTGGAGAAATGAGTGGTTGGAGCTAGTGTTAAATGTCTGTACTTGAAGTGAGAGACTTATTTAGGCATAGAAATTTTTTTTTATTCTAACATTATCACTGGAACACAGGAAGAAGAACCTGAAATCTTCTACACTCCTTTCTAGTAGGGCAATAAAGCATTCTGTCCTCAAGAAAAACCCTATATACTTCTTTCCCTAGGATAAAAAAAAAACCCTCACATATTAAATATATTCATGAAAGTGGATTCTGCATACTAGAATTAGATGTTAGTTTAATTATTTGACAGTATCTCATTTTCTTCATTCTAAGTAAATATTCTGTGAGCATTACATGGAATTATATGAACAAAAATGTGAAACACAGCAAACTGGCCTGCAGCTCACGCACAACTTTCAAGAACCTGCTTAGAAGCATTCTTGCACCTGCAAGAAATCTTAACTCCTCTTAAAAAAAGTTATTGTTGAGTATTCCGGCCCTTCAGGACATTAAATCAGTCTTCCTTTTACATGCTGACTGGAAGCCTTGCAGCAGCTGAAGCAATAAATATTGACAGCTAGCTGGCAAACAGCAGATAGCAGTGCTCCTAGTCTCCAATTTCACCTGCATCAGCAAAGCCAGAGCCTAGAAAGGACAGCATATGGGGCCTAATATGTTCATCTGTATTACTGTCGCTTTTGCCTGTATTAAAAGTGTATTTTCCCCTCAGTGAGACTGGTACCTTCAAACATAACCAGCTTTCCTAGGCCACCCTGAAAACTTCAATTATCTATTAAATCTCATCCTAACACATAGTAACAAAGCTCTAACTCTGGCTACAAATTATACTGCAAGAAACTTCCAGCATCCAGTTCCATCCTTTCACACCCTTACACAGCTCAGCTCCTTCTCCCCTAACTGATGCTTTGCAATTCTTGCATACAAGGGCACAAATTGCTTAACAAAGACTAAACAGTCAACTTACAGCAAACACAGGAAAAGCTGTGTGCCAAAATATGAGATACTCCTGACAACATGTAAGAAAAGGAAGAAAGAATTAATAAAGGGGATTTTAATTAAGAAGTTGTATTGGTGACCGAGTTCTACTTTTCTCTCAGTTCTCATCTCACATCCTCTGCTTTGAGGCAGGATTACAGAAGCTGTAAGGAAATCATTTCAGACTTGCTTAAAGGAAAGAAAATTAAAACCAAAACAAAACACAGAGTCCAAAATTCTGTCTTCCCACTGGAAGAAAGTTCAGACAAACTGCAGATTCATAGTTGCTTTTTGGCAGATTTCATCATGCTGCTAAACTAACAGATTTTTCAATCCAAGATTTGAAACAAAGACTTCTTAGGATAACCCCAAATGCTGACCACTGAGTCAGCCCCACTTCTCAAAACTTCAGCTTGTGTTTTCATCTGAAGTCAATAGATTTTTACCCCTGCACAGACACACCTATGATTATGGTCTATGTTTAGATTTGTAAGAATTCACCACACACAGTGTCATCATTTTCTCCAGCACACAGCTTCACTGGGGAGAGGGGTGGAGACATCCTCCACACTATAAATATTTGCCTGCTTTCAAAAGGAAGATATGAATCAAAACAAGCTTGCCCTGTACTTCTAGCAGGCACTACTCTTAAAATTTTATGTCAACCAATACTGGTGGAGATTCTTCTGTCTAGCTTCTTGCAGATTTTCCTTCCTCTTTGTCTACCACTGAATATATTTCATTTTAATGGTAGTATCCAATTAACAATGGTAGAAAACCTTTATATACAGCAGGTACTCCCCTTTGTATGCATCACTTGATAACAAACAAAAGCCACCAAAAAA
>JANHFX010009686.1:0-20261 GCA_027560015.1 Chloroceryle amazona | reverse complement strand
AGCTGTGGTTTAAAATGAGTAAACCAAGATTTCTGCTCTTACGTTTTAATGCTGCTGAGTCAGCCCATTTGCATTAGTTGCAAGATGTCAGCTTGGGTCCAGAAAGGAAGAAGTACTTAGTCTATCCAGTCATTCCTCAGACTCAAAATCTCATTTTACTCAACTAGGTGTCCTTGCCTAATTCATTCAGTAGGTGGAACTGAAGCCAAAATATTCTTGAAGAGGATGGTAATACTGCCTGTAGTCTTCCCATATGGAGGCAAGAAAGCTCAAGTTTCACTGTTTGTTCTTTTTTGGAATGAGTCCAAGTTCAGTGAAGATGCTCACTCCGTGCAGCTGGAAGAAGGGCATTAAAGAGAAGGGAAAGTCCCCAAAAGCAGAAGAAAATGCATGACAAAAGACAGCAGAGAGAGTTAACAGTAAGTTTATCTGTAGGGAGTTTTTATCTGTGGCATTTTATCCAATTTGATGCCAAGAAGCATAGAACAAAGACTTGGACATGGCTTTTTAAATTTAGTAGATTCAAACAGACATTAAAAAGAAACTGGCTCTCATTCACTTTTAAGGATTTCACCTTAAGGGAAGGTCTTTCAAGGATGCACATGGCCTTCTGAAAGCACAGTCAATTAAGACTCCGTTCTTGTAACAAAAAAAATATTTAGAAGAGTCGTAAGAAAAAGCAAGATAAATCATGCAACAAAAATTAATAAATATTTGTCAACAGCACTAACAAACCCACCACCAAGAATTCATAACTTTACTAGATATCTGATTTTTCACCCCTGATTCTGCAGTGTCTCAGATCCAGGCTTCTATCCAAAAGCAAAATCAGAAATCTAAATGGACCCTGTTGTTTTCATATGCTATTAAGTCAGGAGCTTGGCTTTATTGAGAATTATTAGTATTTTGAAACACTTAAAAAGACCAACCAGAGCTTTCAACACAATTGTATTGTGGAGGGCTAAGAAATGGTACGTATACTAAGGTATGTAACGGAGTGCACAATATCGCTATGCTTTATGGGATGACTTCAGTTCTCTGTTATGTTTAAGACAATTTAATGCTGTTTTACTATGTGTGTCCTTAAAGTATTTTAAAAAAAAAATTCCCACTGGGCTTCTTGGAATTTTTCTGCAAATGCATTATCTACCAAAATTAGAGAATCTGATAGAAAATATCTTCAATCGTTGAAGGTTACTAGTCCATAATGACAGCGCAACCACAGGAACATCATCGAAAAGCAAAACCCAACAACCCATTATCTGGAAGGAAGTGCCTACATAGTCTTCTCAAGAGAAAAAGGTGGAAAAAGTTACCATCTGGAAGATGTACATGTTAAATCACAGCTGGGAGAGGTTTCTCTGCTTTTAGAAAAGCCTCCATAGCATGACATGTGACCACTGGACCTGAAAAAGAAAGGAGCTCCCAAAACATCCAGAACTCACTTGAATCTTCAAGCTTAAGGAACGCAATCATGAAAGTCTGAGACTAAGTAAATCTCTTAGCAATGGGGTGTTAGAAATACAGCTGCACCCTGGTGCTTGGATCCAACCTAGGACACGTTTATTCACCTGAGCCCACAGCTACAGTGCAAGAAGAATCCTGCTACTGCATGCTAGAAAGTATCATGCAACAAAGGGGAGTCAATGAGCAATCCATCTCACTCCTTCTCAGCATAAGGCATCAAAAACCCTTTAACAGTAAACCATCATCAACACCACACTTTCAGCACCAAGCCAGCAGAGAAAACGGTATTAAACTTTATTAGAATTTTGCATGAGAGATTATATTCCATTAAAGAGATTATCCACCTTGCCACACTGTCTTGATACAGAACTTCTGTACGCTAGCCTTCCCTGCATATCACCTCCCAAATGGTGACCTGCTGCATCTGCAGAAGGCACGTAACTGACACATTAGCTTTTAAGAACAGATGATACCAAGAAATTGAGACAATATCACAGCACTGCCAAAATTTACATTTGTAGTTTTTCTTTAAGTACCCGAGGATCAGACTGCTATTTACAGATTTCATTTAAAAATTAATCTTTAGTCATCATGGCAACAGAAAACTGAATTATAACAGCCAAAAAAACCCGAACAAAATACTCTAAAAATTGTGGTGAATTAAAAATACCCAACTACTTTTGAATTCTTAGTCATCTCTTACACTGATATGTAGACACAATGCTGCAGCATTCCAAATTTTGCAGTTGGTTAGATTTCAGTTATAAACAGTCTCTTCAAGTAGTCTGGTAACATTTTATTTAACAGAACTCTGAAAACATTGAGAAACCGTAACTTTTGAAAGTTTCACCATTTTATTCCCTTGCATAAGACCACGTGGTTACCAGACACATGCATGCTAAATATACTCCATACTATCATGGCAGCAGGTCAGCTCTGTACAAGCTGCTTGTATTAAATTTCTCCTATAAGTGACATTAAACTTTAGCTCTGCTACAGCAAATATAGGAAGAGGCTTCACATTCCAAACAACCATCTGAAGGGAAGAACTATGCCAGCAGAATACTAAGTATGCCAGTGCTACTTTAACCCATTTTCTATTTTAAAACGCACATGTAACCCTTGCATTTATGTTATCTATGAGTTTCTAAGATTCAAAACTCCAGCATTAATTGGTTTGTCTTACTCTCTTGCTATGAAAAATTAACTAAAAGGTCAAGAGATTATTATAATACGTGATGTGTAAGACTAATGAAATTCATACGTGTTATTAACAGAGTAAATTTGAAATATTTTACTGATTTATTAAACCAACTGGGTGCACAGTAACTACCAGAACACAGTTTAAATAAGCATCATTGCATGCTGTTCTAACAATTTCATAGCAGATGTTCCATACAGAAGATACTGACATATAAAAAACCCCACACATTGTCTCTACATATATTGACATATATAGAAATGCACACACTGGCATATAAAAAATACAAACAAATCTGAGTTGTCAAAATTAATGGAGCAAACACTAGAAATGTTTTATCAGCCTCTGTCACAATGCTTTCTGATGTCATACTACAAAAGAGGGCTGCACTACAGAGATTGCCAGCCTAACGAGGAAAGGACGGGGGGCTTTTCTAAAAGCTGCCTACAGACTAACACGGGGGACATTTCAGATAAGGAGTTTCATGGTTTCAGGCTGCTGCCTTGGAGAATGCTAAAATTAAAGGGGAATCCACTTGATGGCAGAGGTCAAGAGAGATCAGCAAGTATTGGTCTTTTGCCAGAAAAATACACATTAATCCTTTTCTTTTCATAAGCAGAGAGGGAAGCCTAACTCAAGTACTTATCAGTAAGCATGTAATCACAGTAAGCTTCAGCACTGAAGATGGAAGCAGGGGGAATCACGGAGACCTTTGGTACATACTTAGGCAGCTAGCCCACATAAAAATGTCAGGCTGTTGCTACTCTAGTGAAACCATATCCACAGTGGCTGGTTTAAAGTTATCACATATACCTACTTAAGCTGCAACTGCACGTTTGCTGCATACTGTAAGCACATTCTCACACTGTTCCTCTTCAGTAAAAACTTTGCAAGATTGTTCATACATCACTGGTTCTACCTTTCCACTGGATGAGGGATACCTAAAAATCAGACAGAACTATCAACGGGTGACTGAGTTATCCACAACCAAGATATGCCACAGGAACATCAAGAGAATGAAACGAAGCAAAGGTACAGGTAATACTGTAATAAGCGGCTGGATTTTGAGAAGATACTCAAAACTGGCTAATTATTCAGACATTCCTTAATTAGTCTGAACACTAGCATTTATAAAATGACAGAAAGATACTTTTCTTCTGTAAAAATGTGGTATTCTGTTATCACAACACTTGCAATTTTAGTCACTCTAAGGTTAAGCACCAAACTATCCGAAGCCTACATACACCATGGTCCTGATTCATTAATCAGGTTTCATTCTGCCATTAGAAGTTCTGCCCTAAGGGACCACATCGGAGGCATCAAGTTCTCTCTTAATATACAAGAGATTTTTGTAAAGAACCAGGAGAAACACTTATCCTAGCGACACACCAAATATGTACTCCCATAGCATCACACATAAGCACACGATTGAGATCCTTCATCTGGTCAAACAGCATCATATTGCCTAAGCACTATCACACAGCAGTACTCTGCCCGACAGCTTTAACATCAAATCTGGGCCACCTCTGCACTTACAGGTTTCTATGCAGCTGCTGGTAAGAACTCCCCGCCCCCCAACCCTTGGGAGCACAGAAGCTGTCACTGCAAAGAAGGGGAAAAAAAAGCCTCCTCAAGAACCATGGTTCACCTCTGCAGAGCTGCCAAATCCATGAACCTCGCTGGACTATAACATTCCAATTGTTTACTTCTGCTAAACTCTGCATTTGACTTGCTACTGCTCATATATTTAAGCCATCACTTCAAACTAATCTTTTCATTACATCTTATTTGAAATTTTTTTTTCCACATCTTGATGACTTAACTACATACCAATCCCACCTGCTAACAGCTGGTCACAGCACTGCAGAGAAATACCAAAAAAAGTACCTGCACATTAGAAGTAGACAACGATTAAACTGATAATAAACACAAAACCAGTAATTAACTCACCCAGTAAGCTTCAATATGAAGACAAATATAGGAACAGGATCAAAACAAAAGCAACTTGTCTATAAAGCATATTTTTCATCCTTCTAATTAACACGTTTCTGACTGCACTGTTAAAAATGGACCGTCTAAATTTCACCAACACAGATATAAAATAAAGAAACAGTTTTCCTACGGAAAGCAAGTAACATTAGGGTCCTACAGAGAAAAATCTATAGTCTTAGAGATCATATGAAACATGCTTTGACTAAGAACAGTAAATGTTTAATATCATATAAAGCATTTAAAAAAAACCCACTGACCTTGATGAAGGACTTTTCTGCAACTGTTTGATGCATTACAGGTTACTCATTTCAGAAGCAAACAAAAACACATCAACAGAAATCAAACCTACCTAACATGATTACCAACACCACCACAGCTTGCATAATGTAACATTCTGCAGAGGCTCCATTTTTAATATTAGATAGTAATTTGGTTTGTTTCTCCAAAAGCACTGGTACATAAGTGGTCAGTTTTGGATAATCTACTTTTCAAGACCCTGGGTGGAAAAAGGAACAGAAATCTGCTCACGTGACGTACCCAGCTAGCTGATCTGGAACTTTATTCATGACAGCATTAGAAGACAAACCAAAAATAGAAGGGAAGATATTAAGTAAAAGAGAGATATTTAGTAAGAACAGAATTCACAATTCTTGCCTCCTTAGAAGAAAAAACCAAGCATTTTATCAGATAAATCTGACAGAAAACTCATCATCTACTCACTGGAAAGTCAAGTGAATGAAAGCTCCAAACACCAGCAGAGAAAGACAGAAGGGGGGTGGGGAGGAGTACTCCTGGTTTACTTGCAACTTCATTCTCTCTCTCAAAAACCAAACACCAAATACAAAACCAACGAGCAAAACAGAAAAACAACAAACAAACAGCATCAAAAACAGAACCCCAGAAATGCAAACAGCTGAAGTTTGACTTATTGACCCTTCCAGATCCTCACACCAAAAACCATACACAGCATGGCTTCAGCTGTTTACATCGCTTCACCTTAGGCACAGAGACAAGGATTTAAGACATTTGCACCAGGCTCAGAAAGCAATCAACCTACTTCAAAGGCAAGGCAAAGCATCAATCTTAAATTTCCTCAACAGTAAAACACTCAAAACAAGGCAAAGTTTGACAAAAAAAAAAATAGCATCTGCTGCTAAAGTAATGCATTAGCAGACAAGCTCTGAGGCACACAAGTCCTCCAGATCAATTTAAACTTTTGATTTAACCTACAGGTATCAACTGGAGAACTGAAAAGAGATGTAAAAATGCAACACTCCGACTAGAAAATTATTTCTGATTTTTTATCTTCCATATTTTTAAATAGCAAGAGCTGATGAAGTTACACTTGGCAGAATTAAGTCCTTAATTAAAACTAAATGCTTCTCAGTCAGGCTTCCATATGGTTAGGTCAAATTACAAACAGAGTTGAAACTACCTCCATCATCATAAAACCGTTATCAGCAGCACCAAATCTGGATGCTAGATAGTTAAGAAGCCTCTGTCATATACACAGATCAAAATGAAACAAATTTTTTTTTACTTCCTTACTCTTCCTGATTTGTTAAAGGCCATCTGAGCCAAAGCATTCTCCCTAAAGCAGAGGCCTCAGTCAAGACCACAGACAAATTTTGGAACTACAAGTTTTACTAAAAGCCACAAACTTCACTGTAGTCTAATCAAGTAAAAGAAGTATGTAAACAAAAAAGCAAAAAAAAAAAATATTTTTTTATGGATGACTGGCTTAAATGCCACACAATAATTATGATGAATTACAAGCCTACTTTTGATGGCACTTGATGTAGCAAGGCTTGCTGAATCAAAATCTTAAGAGGTTCTCACAAAACATAAGAAAAATGACCCAACCACATTGAATAAAAAAAGCCCCAAAAACTGAAAAAGAATAAAAAGTTGGTGGGTGCTGACTGTCATTTGTTTTACTGGAACATAACAAATAGTTTCAGTACTCTTCTGCTAAAGTCATGAAGAAAACCTGAAACAGGAATTCACAGCTACAAACCGCACAAGACCACGTGAGAAGACATACCCACCTCAGAACACAGGTGCACTGCCATCCACATCTTGCTAGTGAAGAGTCATAACCCAACACATTAACCCCACTGCCTAAGGACTTATTAGATGACAAATACGACTCTTAAGATGTGCTCGCCATTAACAAACATCTCTGCTCCATTTAGGTAGTACAATTAAAGAGCATTTTATGACACTACAGATTTTCAAGTGGTAGGGATTAAAAAAAGAAAATAAAAAGAATGCTTTCCCTGTGTGGGTATCCCAACATGCCATGGAATTCCACAGCTACATTAAACTAGTCCAAAGGTAGCCCACATATATCTATCACAATATAGCTTTAGCTTTGATCCAAGAGAGCATCTGAGAATTCTAGCCAAACAGACTTAAAGACTATTTTCCTGAATTTGGTCTTTAGCCTGTAAGACAGATCTAATTCCTACTATTTTTCCCATCCTATCTTGTTTAGTATATTGCCGTAGCAAGTCTTTCAAATATGTGTTATTATTAAGAGAAACCGAGGAATTTGACGTATAGGTAAAATATGTACAGTCTATAAGTTTGTAACTTACCTAAGCAAGCGTACGACACAGACCCATTGGATGCACAGGTCTACAGGGTGCATGAACAACCTTCTGGCTTTAAGAGATTTTATATCTCCATTGCCTAAGACTAGCAAAACAGCACTATAACCCAGAAACACCTTTAAATAGACTAACAAAAAAATACCACTATATATATATTATCTTCCCTCATTATCAAATTATCATTATCCCTCATTATCTCAGCATCTCTAGATCCAGTGCATCTTGCTGTGGGCAGAGTATATGAAGCCTGGGAGGTAAGAGGTCTGAAAGCTCCTGTAACAGACAGCGGACAACACAAGAGAGAAGAGCAGAAGGGCTGGCTACAGGCTGACTGGGTTGGGTGGCAAGCAGCGTGTGCCTTTCTCTGCCACTATGCTACTCCCTTCACTGAAGCCCTGGAATTCCAGAACAGCACCTCAATCCACTGGTGCGTTCTGGAAATGAGGAATGGCAATGAAGGTGCAGCTCTCAAGCTACATTCATTAGATTGAGAGTGAGAGTTCAATATTTATGGTAGCTTTCAAACAGAAATGCACAGTTTTGCAATGAATGATTGCAGGCATGTTCTCTAAACAATGATAATCCAATTAGGTATCACTCATTTAGACAGATACATTAATTTAATTATGCTCAAATTGTCTCCTATTGCTAAAATAGAAGTTAAATAATTTAATTTGGTATGGGAATACGGCAGAGGAGAAAGAGACAAAGACTTGGATTTAAAAGCTTATGTGAATGCCAAAGAGAGAAAAAAACAGTTCCCTACACAGTCAGGATGCATTAGAACCCTTTAGCATTTTTTGCCAAACATGGTTTAACAATTTTTTTACAATGTTTTAGAAAGTTTTGCTAAGGCAACTTGTATATTGACTACAATACAGCCAACATGCTGTATTATGAAAAAGACAATAGCAAGATCTGACTAATGTGTACTGAAAAACACACATCCACTACCATGGGAACCCCATTAGAATTCACCACTACTTCAAATATTTCACAGGAAACTTTTCTGTGCTAGACTTCCTCTCCTAATAATCTCTCTATAATGCTTTTAAGACATAAACAGTAATACTATAAGAGGGAACAAGCAAACAGGCTATGTCATCAGCTTACGACATTTTCATCTAAATAGGTCTAACAGACAAAAGGAAACATGGTAGAAAGAATACCAGAATGACATCTCCACCACTTAAGCTGCCACTACAGCCAAGGATTTAGCTGGAACATTGAAACTAATTCACTGAAAACTCATTGTAAGCACAGTTAATGAATGTGGGAAAGAAAAGAAAAAAAAAAGAAAAAAAAAAAAAGGAGGAAAAAAAAAGCAAAGCACAAAACACACCCCACAAGAAAACAAGGGTTACAAGAAATTTACCAAACTCAGTGGAAAGCTGACTTTAATCTGGTCTAGAATTTTCAGAGAGACCATATTCACATAGAATAATTTTGTTGTAAAAAAATGAACCATACTAAAATGATGCCTATACCAAGCTTTCTGGATGCATGGTTGTAACAGGAAGAGAAGTACAGTTCCACTGTCCAATCTTCAGTTATATTGCAACTCTATCTGTAAACGTAAGAGCACCATCAATACAAAACCAGAGTTAGTTTAAACATTAAACTACACATAGGACTTGCCAAGTTACTGCCACTTACAGGATAAGATCAGGAAATCTTGCAGCATATGCAAGACATTAGCATACAGTTAAAACTAGTTCACTCACTTCCTGCATGGAGCTAGTATATAAAATCCACCTGGAAAAAGAACAAAAACACTATGAAGAGAATTCGTTTTTAGCTATGTCTCAGAGTCCAAGCTAGTCTTTCAATGATGGTCTGCAGCCTCAAAACACTACATAATAAAAGCAGTTCTTACAAGTTTTTTTCACAGGGTTTGAGAGTCCAATATATAGGACCTAAAAATGTCAACGTCGAAGTTTTATTAGAATAAAGTTACCGATTCAAAAATGGACTAAACTTTCCCTTTTAAAAGGCATCTTACATGTTGAAATAACAGAACATTTCCTGCTTCAAGTCAAGAGCAGCCAGTATTTGTATACCGAGCATTAGCTACTGAGGAGCTGAACGATTCACCAAACAACTAGTTTTATCAAACTAAATGCTGAAATCCACATTTTATCAACAAAAAGCGTGGCAACCTGGCATAGAATTTTGGTTGGGTTTTTTTGTGAACTTCAGAAAAAGTACTCTTCTAAAGAAATCCAAACAAAATTATATCTTCCAGAAAATATGCAATAAATCACAAGCAGCATCCTGAATTTATTTTATATCAAGTTCCTTCTCTCCCGCATAGTAACCAGAAAGGAGTATTCTAATCCCTTGTTCTATATTGTAGCCGCTGCAATAACTGCAGCTTAAGCTATTTCAAAAATGCAGAATTGAATGCAGAGCTTACCCTTCAGAATTAATACACCTACTACAATCTTCTTCATTAACACATCCAATTATTTCCTTGCCTATATTTGTATTGGTGTCTAAGAAAATCAAAGTGGAAAAGGATGACAAGACAATTACAGAAAGTAGTCAAACTCAGGTACGCAGTATCAAGGAAGAAGATGCATGAATATCTGGACACCTCAATTTAAAAGCCCCAAACCAGAAGTAGATTTAAGTTTGAAACAAGGAGTTTGAGGTAAGAGGCGGCTCAGTCTCTTTCAAGCATAAAAGTTGATAAACCAAGCCAGACACAGTCAAGTTCCAAATATAAAGCACAACCTGAGGAAAGGAGCACCCATAGAACTGAATTTTGTATCCTCACTGCATGTTACATACATTTTGGTTGAAACAAAACTAAAGCTACTTCCTAGTTCCTTGAATTGGCTGTTGTCAAAATTCTGAAGGACAACATCTGTAAATGCCAAGACAGGTGGCTGAAACACTCCTGTTCAAGATCCAGTTAGATCTTCAAAAAATTCTCACCTACTCCTTTCCTCCCTCCTCTGTGACCCAAACACTGACGCATCTCTGTGGGTGCACTACAGGAAACCCAATGATTGGGCTGGCTGTGCCTTCACTGTTCCAATATTGCTCACAGATCAGACTATTTTAAGATAAGCTAATTATGCCAGTGAACTATCTTATAAACCATTAGGATTAAGCAGAAGAGACCATGAAGAATTAAAAGCAGTGAAGTACAGATAAGACAGAAGCAAGAATTGTGATCTCAACTATTCAAGATAAGAAGCCTGGAGGATTCCTCATCAGATTGCAACTCTGAATTTTAGCCTGTGCTTACTTTCTCCTGCTTCTAACAGTTGTGACAAGCACAAAAGAAACCTCACATGAAAGAAAGGTTGTTGTTCCTTACACCTTCAGAAAATTAGTCATTCAAGCCTTAGAAGAACAACACACCAAAAATCTTTGTGGCTTGCTTGTAGGCATTATCTACATGCATGCGAGACAGACAGCTACAGAAACATAGATGCCTTAAAAGAAACAGATCTGAAGAAAAATCCTCAGATTCTAAGTGAGTTTGCTGCACAGAAAGTTTTCAAGAAGTTTATCAGATCATCTTCTCATTAACATTTCATTAAAGGAATGCATGATGGAAAAGCAGGCTGAAACCTTCTGCAAACTAGACAGACTATCTTCAGGAATATTGTGATAGGTCACATTACTAAACAATTCAGCCCTAAAAATGCTATGTTAAAAAAAATAAAATAAAGGATCCAGAAAGTCCTCAATAAAACACAGATAGGAGCCTCACATGGGGCAGCGGGGAGAATGATTTTTCAACTCCTTTATTAGTATCTCTTAACAACAAAAGAAGATATCCCCTTGACTTCTCTGTTCAGGAAGGGTGGGAGGTGTGGAAGAGATTAGACAGAAGGTGTTAAAACAGAAAAATCTAAATGGTTTTGAGACAAACAGGTCTTCTGACTTTCTTTGGTGCAAATAGGCTCCTGCTCCCTGACCTTCAGAACACATGCGTAAGAGAAGCAAACTGCTGTCTGAATCTGTATACAGTTATGGTCCAAAGTCTGGAGAGGGAAAAGCAGAGGGCAGGCAGATGCAATCACAACCCACTGAGCTTCTATTCTAGATCACAAGAATCAAATCCCAAGTACAAATGCTGCAGAGTCAATTCCCTGCACAAAGTCCCAAAACCATTACAGAATCTTCCAAACGGCATCCTGACCAGACTCTCTGGGAAGGAAGAAATCACAGATGTTCTGCACAAGTCTACCTTCCCATACAATTACAAGCAGGCATCATCAAAATTAGGATCTATTTAAGATTAAACTTTATTCTGCTGAATGATTCACAGCCTAATATGATACTTAGATCAAATCAAATACATTAAAAGCAAAGCAAATTAAGAAACTGAATGCAGAGTTTTAAATCATCCTACCTTTAATTTTAGTTTTCATAAAATTAAATAAAAACACTTAAGAAAATAACACTGTTTAGCAATACAAGATTAGGGTACTATCAGTGATGGCACTAAAAACTTGAAGATGAAGCTGTTTTATTACCCACAGCTTTCTAAATCTACTTTTCTAATAACATGAAGTTTCCATGATCATAGTCTATTCGCCCTCATTAGCGGCTTCTAATTTAATTGGCCGTTTTCAACCAAGTGTAACAGTAAAAGTTTCAATTATTTTTAAGACTTTATAAAAGGTGCTGCAGAATTAGCGACCTGGCAGTCGCACAGAGCCCCCAAGCAAAGCACCTGACCCGCAGTGACCAGAGGCAGCAGGTTCTGCTGGATCGCCTGGCACTCAGGCTAGCCACCGCAAGCCGGCCATTTAACACGCTTAACTGGCTTCAGAGAAATACCCTGTAGAGATGGGTCACTCTGAAAGATCAGGGAATAACAGAGTAGCCAAAAAGTAAGGGAAACAGAAGTTCTGCAAGTTATATTACTTGCAAAACTGCTACTTTACTCTAACTGTTCAAAACTCTTAAAATTTACTTCCACCGTTTCTCCAAGACGTATTTTAATATCATAAATAGGCTATAGTGCACAGAACAAAAATGTCCATATACACATGGTCTTTGTTCTTCCCTCTTCCCCGTACCATGTTCAGTTGCTCCTCAGCAACCCAGCCATAAAGTTGGAATCCTTTTATCTCATGCAATCACACCGGTTATGCTTGCCTAGAGCCAACATGTGAAAGTTATCTTTGATTCTGTGAACGTTAACAGGACAGTCTACAGACCCTTTAATAACTTCCACCTCCTCTTAGATTAAAATTAAAAGGTGAAAAGGAGGAAAAAAAGACCCCAAACAATGGCAGCAAAAACCGACAGCACCCATTACTAACATCAAGTCAGCTGTAGCCTGGGCTTGGTCTAAAGCATTTCTTCAGTCCCATAGCAAGATCTGATGGCTACGCTCATTCACAAGCAGAGCCAGGACCCCGAGTGCTGCACAAGCATGTTTGGATCACCAGAGGGTGCTGCAGGGGCTGGTAACATGATTTACACAGGAGATTTGGGCTTGGATCATAACCTTCTCACATTGGACTACTTCTAGGACACCCTCAAAGGTAACTGTAAAAACAAGCATCTGACAACTAGACTTAACCTGACAGTACCAGAGTCCATCTCCTCAGCAAAAACAGGTGGGGAACCTGCTAATTGAGAGAAGACTGCAGCCCACTGAAGTAGAGAAATCTCATCTAGCGGGCATGCTAAAAGCATCTGCAGAGATTTACTGAAAAGCAGATGAGCTATCAGGTTACATTTCATCTCGCTGGGAATCCAAGCCTCCTATGGAGGTAAACCTGTAAAAAACAATTCAAGTGGGAATCACCAGGTGCATCCCTCAGAACACGAAAACAGTCACAGTAGTTGACATTTGCAACTCTCACAGAACCCTATTTCATCTCCTGAACCAATCCTTAGTCTTTTAAAGTGCTTTATGCAAAGTGGGAGGAAGGTATCTAAATGATTCCAGTGTTCAGGAACATTATTAACTTATGTTTAAAATCCAGAAGCTTCAGTCAAGGAACTAGTAAAATGCAGTGTTCAAATGAAGCTACTAAATTAGTGATAAATAGAAACCTTGACTAAGAGCTTTAAGAAAAATAAAATAATAATTTGACAATTATCTTTGGTTAATTCTTGTTGTTTCCCCCCCTCCCCTCAAACTTCAGCTCATATTAAACCTGTAAGTCCGAGGGACTTCCTGAATTTCACTGTGTCCTTCACAAAGAACAAGTGCTCTGTATTTCTGTCTGATTTTATGGATTTGATAAAACAAGAATTTTTAATCTTTCAGTTGGTTCAATTGATAGTATCCTGTCACTTTTTTGACTGCTGTTCAGGTTAGCCATTTCGTATTTGTGACAAAGAAAACAACAAGCAGCTACTTAAACCTCATTATTCTTTGGTATTCAATGATGTTAGTACATGCTCTACGCACCCCCTGGGAATTTTCAGAGCATTTGTGTTAATAACTAGAACTCCTGTAAATAAACCCATACTCCCTATCTCCAGCGTCCAGTGAATACCTGCCTCTACCTACTGACCACATCTCCCTTCAGCCATCCGCAATTTTGTCCTTCCCTTGAGGGAGGAGCTTTAATTTAGTACTTCCTAATGTACTTTAGTGCTTCCATTAATACTTCTACTGATGCCACTTTTTTCATAGTTGAACTCCAGACCTCTCAAAGCAAAGATCTTCCCATACATTTCAGAGACAAAAACCTAAGACTACCATTCGGAATGCTATGAACAAAGATAAGGAGAACAAGAGAATAAAACAAATAAATAAAACACCATGCAAACCACAACAACCCTAATGCTCCAACAGAAACACAGGGGGGTATTAAGGAAGCCTCTCAGAGGAAATCTTTCTTCTGCACACAAAAACTGAAAATCCCAAAAGCCAACTAGCCAAGTTATTATGTGTATCAGCAAACTCAGGGTAACAAACAGGCTCAAAAAATTTAGCAGAAAGTGCTTTCCCTTTCTGTACACTGTTTCACTTGAGGTGTACCTCTTGCTGTAGCTTCTACCTTCTCCTTTCTTACCCTTAAACCAACTGGCTTCAGAGCATAAAGTTAGACACCTGAATTGCAATTAAAACTTCCTATCGTTGTGCAATGTTAAAATTAACAGCTTCAAGGAAAAATAAAAATATTTAGTTACTGAAAAATGGATTACCTTCCCTACATGACAACATAATACAAGCACAGTGGTGATGGAACTTCCCATTTTCTCAAATATTCTCAGAAAACTTAGTGCTTTGAAAGCTCACACTGGGAAAAGCAACACTTTTCAATTGCTATACACACCAACTTATTAGCAGTCACTCTTGTCAGCTTACAGTTCTTAAAACAGGATGCATGCAGTCATATCAGGAAGAGGGCAGTTGCTGTGAAAGAATGATACCAGAAACAAGATGTCCTTAATGCTGATAACCTCACAAACTGTTTCTGAGCTATATTATACAAGTTTTTCACCACAGTAAGAAGGCCAACTAAATAGAATTCAAAAAGTCTGAAGAAAGATGCCCACTTAAAAACAGTGACTTTTTTTTTTAGTATCTGAGGGAGAAGAAACAACAACAACAACATACACCACAACAAACCAAAACCCCAAACTATTGGAACTTCTTTCTCAGAACTACTGCAGTTTCTGTGTAACACAGAAGGGGAAAGTCACCTTATGCTGACACCTTCCAACTGTTTCTTTAAAGGACACTGCCAAGGCAAGTTTGTTCTGCCCTTTGTGACCCTCTCATCTTCATCTTTTTGTAAATGTGTGTATCTGGGATTCTCTCAAGGTTCAATTACTTGCTTGCTCTTTTCTCTTACAACTGTTTGCAGTTCTTCCATATCCCATCTTTTTACACTTACAATACCTTCCTGCACATCATAAGGGATACTAAAATGATCTCCTCTGAATTCTCTCAACTCTGTATGCCAATAACTTCAAGAAAGAAATATTGAATAGCATAACCACAGCACAGCTCAGTTACAGATGTGCTTAAATTATTATGTAGCTAAAAGTTTAATAGTTTATCCCCCCTTGACCTTCCAAACGTTGTAAGTGATCACAGGAAATTTCAAATCAGGCCTGTGTATATTCATGCAGCACTCAATAATGATACTGCAGGGATCAAGATGACATAGCCACTTCACATATTCTCAAATCTATGGTTACCTTCAAAAAATAAAACTAAAATTAGTCCAATCCATGAAATCCTGAATTATAATGTTGGAAGAAATATGGTTTTCAAATTAACCTGAATTGCAAAAACACTTGAAGGGATTTGAGGTAAATGGAAAACAAATCCTTCTTCCTCTCTATTATCATCATAAAAATATCATGAGCACAAACCTATCTGTTCTACATCCCAGTCTTTTAGGTGACCTCTGACCACCACAATGATGGCAAACACATTTTTCTCATTGTTATTTATCTCCAAGAAAAAAAGAAAAAAAAAAGCCAAACAAAACAGTAAAAGGTGCTTTGTCATCAATGGCTGGTACACAGCTACTTAACTAAAAGCAAGCACCTTTCCCCAACTCTGCTTGGCTGACAATTCCTAATGCTTACTTTTTACCTTAATATACTTAAAATAGGCATACAACAGTATTAAGTAACTACTAGTGACTAGTAGTAACTACTACTAGCTGAGCACAAAGCACTATAGAGTGCACTTCTAAGTCTCTAAGTTGGCCTAGAAGGCCTTCATCAGAATTCAAGAGCTCTTCAGGGACAGAGACAAATGTAACTGGGAGACTACCTAATTGAGCATCACTAACATTTTGAATACAAAGTAGTTAATTCCCTGAAAAATAATTCAATTAATCACACTCTTATTAAGAGGGATGCGTTTTCTTCTCATCATACAGGCACACTTGTTATAACACAAGGGGAAAAAAAAAAAAAATCATAGTGCTCTCTGGAGAAAAGGTTCTATATTGCCTGGCATCAAAATTTAAAGAAAAAAAAAAAAAAAAGAAAAAGACTGTCCACAAAATTTAGCTGTCTTAACCTGACAGTCATTCCTGCCTAATTCTGCACTGCAGCCTCAGATTAAGGAGAAGGGGAGAAAGGAAGATTACCATGTATACCATTTAAAATATTCCTACTCAGCAACTGTTTTGGTGAGGAGGGGATTGAAATCTCAGGAACAGAGTTGTCTTGCAAGACATTAATTCCTCTTTAGTGTCAAAAGGAAATGAGAGCATAAAGTACAGGGGTTTATGTTCCTAAAGAAAAAGATGTAAGTCAAAGATAAAGAAATCAACAAAAAAATTCTCACAGAACCATTAAGCAGAAGTCAAAACAATAAAGTTGATAAACAAAAATAAGAGTCCCTCAAATACAGAAGAAAACATAGACCTTCCTTTCAATTCCATAAGCAGGAACTTGAAAGATTAAGTGTTAAAATAAGAATGAACCATGAGTGGGGTTGTAAGAGCTGGAAATGCAGGTCAGATGCTTACTTGGAAAAAAAAAAAAAAAAACCAAACAACACCACAAAACAAACTAAAACAGGGAAACTACAGTATTGCAAGCTACAAACTTAACCCTCCATGGCATTTTTTATTAGCTGGTACTCTACCACAGAACACATGCTGGAGGAGGGGAGGGCAACTGTCCTATTACACAGTTGGAGTCTGGTTTTAACTCTTAGCAATGCTGTTTTGTTCATTTACTAAAAACTGTGTCAAGAACCCAAAATGTATTTCAATTAGCTGTCCAAAAAAGCTTCTGAAGTCTTTCACTGGAAGGTCAACAAAGTAACTTGAGGGGGAAAAAAAGCAAAAAAGAGTCTTGCTGCAATCTGACAAACTCTGCAAGACACCAAAACCACCTTGTAAATATTGAGGGAAAAAGCCAGCTATATTTAGTTATTTCAGGATCTGACTGCGCCTTCAGAGACTTCATTCATTTCACATGATAGGAGAAAGAGTTAAACTAAACCCACATTCAGTACCACTTCAGTAACACATTGGCAAATCCATTCCAATAATTACTGCATTAGCCTTTCAGTGCTAGCAGTAAAGCACAGAAGAAAGTAAGAGGAATGGTACATTTATTTTCCCTGGCTACTTTACCAGAGCTGAAGGAATCAAATCTGAACCCAAGACAACAGACACCAAAATTCATGGAGAGAAATCATGGACAGAGATTTTGACTTTTGTTCCCTTTGAACAATTGACTACCACCTTGTTACGAACATGAAACATTACCTTTCAAATACAAGAAATGTGAAAACTTAAAGTGACTTTGTGCATGAAGAAGTTACACAGCATATACATCGCCACACGATGTTCCAATTAGTTCAAATAAGTGTTGTTTCAGTGAGAAGAAAAACTATGTCCCAGTGTTTTGCAGGCTGCTCTTGTGACCGAACAGATGCAAAGCCCAAATTTTACACTGAAAATTTAATTCCACGGTCTTTAAAAATAAAAATTAAGAATCTGGAACAGAATAAAATGTGCCAATGTCAATTTTTTTTAGAAAATATATTTTCTCTAAACACAGACATTGCTCATGCAAGGCGCAATAAACTAGTTATTATTAATTCAAGATAATGCTTATTTAGGAAAAAAACCCCAACAACTGACTTCCCAAACTAATACAGGTTGCACATTACATAGCATGACACTACATTACTTTTACTACTGATAGAAAATCAGTCAGCTGTGTTTTGTTAAGCACAGCACGACTGAGAGCGGGCAAGGTAGCACGGTGCTTCTCATCTCTCTGAAGCAGCACTTAGGCCCAGAACACACGGAATGACATCAACAAGTTATCTGAGAAACTTGGCTACCATTCTAAAATAAACCCTGTAAAAGCTTTGCTGCCCACACTGGCTGGTTTAAGGAAAACTGCACACATTTCAGCTCAAAGTTTGATAGGTCTTCTGCCACAATAAGCCATTTTATTCTCCAAAATTATTTCAAGGTTTAATTCAGCAAAGTCCTTCTCACCTTTCTAGCCCAACATGATTCAATTCTAGAGATCAATTTATCCTCTTGCATAAAATGCAATGGTCACTTCTTTCTTTACCCCTTGCTTCGCAGAGACAATAACTGCTGTTATGTGAAATTACAGGAATCCAAATCCAGGTATCTACACCTATGGGAAGCATTCTGTGGGCCCGCTCATTTCCAGAGGTGAGGTAGAACCGCAGTGTTTTAAACACACACTTCATTGGAGCAAAGAAGGAGAAGTCCAAGCTAAAGGCTAGCATATTTCCACCATACCTCACAAGCTGCAAAAGCCCTGTCACAAATAAATCATTAGAAACACTAGAATATTAAAAGTGGTTTGGATGAGCTGCGCTGGCAGAAAGAGAGGCTGCCATCTATGCTAAAATTGTTCTGAAGAAGATCCTGCCCCTCTCATAGAAGGATTCTTCTCATTTACCGATGATACTCCTCTTCTGCTACTGGTGGACAACATCAACTATGGATTGAGGAAAGAATTATGGAGGAAAAAAAATAACTAAGCTGGGCACTAGGTTATTTTCCTTCATAAATTCCAAACTGAATGCCCTCAATCAAAAACAGGCTCATCTCCAATGGCCCAGCACTGCAATAATCCCTTAATATCGAGGCAAATTCTTCTATTCACTTGGTTTTATTTTCCCAAAATTTTCTGTTATTTAAAATATCATAATTATGCCCTTTAGTGACCAAAGGTATTAACATTATTACAATTCGGCTACATTACATAATTGAGAGACAAAGCATTTTGCACACATTCTAGCACCTAAATGGAAAAAAAAAGCTTAAAATAGTAACCTCGCACTTCTCCCCCAAATGCAAATGACTTATTAGAGAAGGGGGGGGGGGTGTGGATGGACATCCACACCAGTAAAAAAACCCCAAATATTACATTCTCACATGTAAGAGGTAGAGATAAAAGCTTTCAAGACTTTTAAAACCAGACATAGAAATGTTGCTCTTACAGCTTTATGCAGGTTGTTTAAGCACTAGCTAGCAATAACAAGATAAATAGCTATAATATAGATGCCTAGTTCCTAGAAATAAATAATAATAAAAAAAGACTATAAAGAACAATTATGCATAGAGAGTTAATGTAATTAAGTTGGAAAGCTTATGGCCTTCCTTAAGCTACATAAAAAAAAATTACCAGCCTAGAAAAAGGTTCAAGATAAATATGATCCATACCACACCACACCACCCCCTTACTACTGTTTACAAATTATCCCTTTTTGTTGCTCCTCTGTACTTCCCAGAACCCATTTTCCCCACTGTTCATAATAAATTTAGTCTTTGTATGACTACAGGACACAAAGGTTTTAACACTAAGCACCAGAAGAAAAACCCTCTTCCTGATTTTTTTTTCCCCTACAGAACTCCAGTTTCTCAACTCTGAAATTAATCACCTGTCAAACAAGTCACTGTGGCTTAGTTTTTCTAAGCCATTTCATCCTCTTCACCACCTACCATCTCAAAAGCAGGTAAAAATTTACTGGAAAACATCAGCTCCATAAACTCAAAGAATTTACTGTCTTTCCAGTCAGAAAGAAGCCAGTCTTTTTTTCTTATTCTCACGACTTCTGCACACAGCTGCCGAACACAAAATCCTACAGCTCTGCCTTCAATCTTTTCCTCCTCTGGACAAAACATCCTCTAGTTTACACATTAGCGAGCAGTTCCTCCTCCCCTCCGCCACACACCTTTATGCGGGTACGACTACTTTTAGCAATTCCTACCTTCGCCCCCTCCTTCCCCGACCATTTATTTTCGCTACCGTAAACCACGGACAGACTCCTAGGAAAGCGTTTTGTTTGTCTGCTGTAAAACGTGATGTTTCTTACCCAGCGAGGCTGCCGAGAAGCGGGACAAAAGGTGCTTCTCCTCCCCGCCTTGCCAGCCACACACACCCCGAGCAGAGAAGTTGGCCACCCAGGCGAGGACGATCTTACCTCAGTGCTCCCCGAACGCCAGGGCCTCGCACCCCACCCTCCCTCCCTGGTGCACCAGCCCCCGGGCAGACTCTGCTGGCCTGGTCCATAAATG
>JANHFX010009683.1:407-22929 GCA_027560015.1 Chloroceryle amazona | reverse complement strand
GGCAGGGCCAGGGGAGCGCAGGACCGCGCTGCCGGGCCACGCTTCGCGCTGGCAAAAATAAACCCGGGCACGTAACTGTAGGAGCGAACTGTTGCGAGGCTAAGAAGAGGCTCGGATAGGTTCTGTTGTTGGTTTGTTGGTTTTTGTTTTTCCTTTTTTTTTTTGTGCTTTTTAAAGACGAACTGTGGAGCCGGGCCTGGCCAGAGCCCGGGGGAGAGCCCCAAAGCCGGCGGGGAAGAGGCGCGTTCCTCGGAGCCGGGGTCAGGGCACACACACGCTTGTCCACCTCGGCCTTCCTTGCGTGCAGCCAGTCCGGTGACAGCTGCCTGACAACAGATGGACCGCTTAAGTGATTTAGAATGGCAATTTTTGTTTTCTGCGGGTTGTAAACTTAATAGAGGAAATATGGTCTTGCGGTTAAAAGCACAAGACTGGAAATCAAGTGATCCGTGTGCTGTTCCAGTTGTGTAGCTCCTGATGTGACTTTAAGCTAATTAAATGAAGGTATTTCTCGCTAAAATGAGGAAGAGAGGAGCTGATTGAGTAGTAGCTGTTGAACGTGTTACTGAGTAGGTTCAGTAATAGCTGTTGAATCTTTTGGTGGAATCTGGAGGGATTTGGAGATTTTACTCTGTGAATGACTTGGGCTCTTTGCTTTAACAAACTTCCAAGGAATAACTGTCAGAATTTGCATCAGCCTGTAAGCTTTGTCTTGTCATGGGAAATTAGATGGTCTGTTTGTGATGTTTTTAGATGAAATCTCTTGCTGGTTTTCATCCCTCTCGTTCATTTCAGCTAATTTAACTTCCATGGGTGACTTACTGAAACCAGAAATGAGTGTTGCTCGTTCCATATCTCAGTTATGGAAGTTCTGCACAGAATAGTCTCTTAATATTGCAAGGAATCATGGAATTTGATTAAAGAAAAGAGAAAAAAAACAAAACACCAAACCCAAAACCAACCAAACCAAAACAAGAGCACAAACACGCTAGTGCAGTCATGTGCCCGTGCTCATCAAAAGCTGTAATACTTTATGAAGTTGGCAGCTGGTGGTAGTGGAAGTTAATAGAAGCAGCAAATAACTTAATTGAAGACGTTTCATAATTAGTGTGTTGTAACTTTTGAGAATGCCCTGTCTGCGTAGGGTGCTGTTGGAGTTAATGTCTTAATCCCTGCCGTTTGATAGTGGTTTAGTCTTACCTCTGATATTAAGATTTTCTTCGCTTGGCCTTGAAACTGCTGCTAAGTGCTTAATGGCAGTTATTTTTTTGCAAAAATAAAACCAAGCCTCAACAAACTATGTGCTTACTGGGGTACCTGCCTTTCTCAAACCTTTCTTTTCCTTTCAAATGTGAAGCAGATGGATTGGAGGAAGGGATTTGATTTTATTTTTTTTCCCGAAGAAAACTTGCTTCATAGTGGAAGCTGAAGATGGACAGTCATGATGGGGATGAGAAATGGGAAGGGAGGAAGAGAAGCTTCCTCTGCATTTCTTTCTCTTGATGACAAAAGGTCACGACAAAAGAGTGTGCTGCTGTGATGCTTAGTACAGCTGTGGTGGGTGGTTTGTGGTGGAGGTTTGGAGTTTTAACCTCTGATGGAACCTGAAGGAGCTGTAACTGTGGACTTTGTACTGTTTGGTTCTTGGTAGGAAGTCAGATTTTTAATCTTGCACCTTGAGTGGGTGATCTCCTGTGTGGAGTGTTTGTGATCATAGAATATTCTCTGAGTTGGAAGAAATTCTGTCTCTCAAGATGGAGTGCTTTCGCTCTACTAAGTGACTTTTGAGCTTTGAGAGGTCTTTGCAGATTACGTTTTGACCCTTCCTATTCCAGAGGGCACTTGTAATTTTGGGAAAATGTCCTCCAGATTTTCTTTTTAATTCTCTAAAGAAAACTCTTAAGAATAATTTTGTTGCTCTTGGCTGAATTACATACCTGCAAAAATACTGCTGTGCAAGCCCCTGTATCTTCCTTCAGTGCCAGTTAAGTGTAGCTTGTTTTGGTTTTAATGAAAATGCAAATTTATTCTAATGTCTATGAGAGATATGCTTAAAATGAATTTTTATGTTAGCGTTTCTTCTTTAAAGATCTTTACATGAATTTTTAATAACAACAGGTAAAGAGCTCACGCTCAGAATTAAAAGATTTGTTCTTGTGTGAGCTGAGAGCGCTTTCGATATTTCATGGCTAATGTTGATAAACAGCTCTTTAAAAGCGAGTTGAAGGGTAATTTCAGACTTCTGCAGTTAGCATTAGTCACAGTGTAAGTTCCTGCACTGTTTTCTGGAAGCCCTTTTAGCTGTGTTCCTGTGACCACGTAGAAAAGTTTGGCTGGCACTTCAGCATGCTTGACCAGTGCGGGTTGGCAAGGTGCAGGACAGCGCCTGCCAAGTCCGTATCCCTACTGACCTACCACCAAGGTTGAGCCTGCCAGGACTGTCATCCTTGACAGAGGATCTTTGTCAGAATCCCTGCTACTGATCCACCAACTATGAGGTAGTGTCTCTGAATTCTGGGTCAGTGGATGTCACAAACTGACAAATTTAGAATACTTTGCCATTCATTCATTCTGTGGAAGGGGGATGGGGGGGAAGCTTTCTGAATTACTATTGTTAGTGTTCCCTCCAAATCCTGCAGCTTTTGTAAACTTGTCACACTCTTAATGCAATTCAGTTGGAGTGGAAGTGTATACACACATACACATCTTTATTTTCTTCCCCTCTTTTAAAGCTTTATGACAGTCCTTTCTTTCAGGTTACACTTTCTGTTTCCTGTTCACATTTTTACTGGTGGCATTTAGGATCGTATTCTTTAACGAAGGGCTTACATATGAGCATCTGAACTTTCGAAAGGCTTTGTTCAACTTGTTAATTTTTGAACATATTTCAGGGTTTGCGAAGTGTAAGATGTGCTTTAGTTTCCCATCTTTTTTCCAGGTGTAGTACTGAGGTCATTCATCATCCACTTGCTCGTCCATGTTCACCAGCCTACCAGTGGAGGCAGAGGCTTTGTTTTCATGTTTGGCAAAATTTCGTGATGCTCTTGTATGTAATTTTAATTAAGAAATGGTTGTTAACTTGCAGTTGTGTGCTGTGGTTAGAGTAGATCTTAAATAACCTTAAAAACATGAGGCAGTTTCAGGGCTGACTTTCAGCTGTGCCGACTGCTGTTGATGGCATTTTTCAGCATAATGCTTCTGTTGGAAAGTGCCAATTAGCTGAAGTAGAAGTGTGAGAAAATGCAGGGTTCTGACAAAACACTTAAGGCAGAGAGATTTTGGTTCTAAGACTGGAATTTGTAGTTTTTGAGAACTTCTACAAAAGCTAATTGCTCAGTAATTAGAGTAGTTGAAGAGACTGGGACCATGTGAGTGGTGGATTTTTGTATTCTAAGTAGCTGCCTTAAGAAATAGATGCTTTTTTTAGACCGTGGAACTTTTTAGTTTTTCTCCCTCTCTCTCCCCTCCCCTGTATCACAGTTAAACTCCCCTTTTGCCACGATGCAGAACAAATTCAAAGCTTTCTGTTCTTTGCTTACACTTTTTCTGAGGTTTTCTTGGCACCAGTTGGAGGTGAGGGTGCCTTTGAAATGGAGCGGAGCTCAGTTAGTGACTGAGTTTCTGACTGGCCCTCTTTTGTGGTATAAGTCATTATCACTTTTATTATTTTATTTTTTTTGTAGCAGTAGCTTTTGTGAGGAGTAAGAAAAAAACAGAAGCCTCACTTTTGCTGTTCAACTCTGTGGCTTTTATGATTCCACTTCTTCCATGTATGATGTTCTGTGCCGCTTGTGTTTGGCCTCAAGAGTTTTTGTTACATCGAAGAGCATGCTAGTTAAATAGTTCTCAGCTGACAAGAGTTAACTGCTTCGGGGTTTTCTTTTTTTAAGCTGTGTTAGATGATGTACAGATGTGGAATTGAACAAGTATTGTGTGAGGAAGCCATGTCTGAAGCTGTCAATACATATTTTTTTATTTGTTTGGAGAGCAGTCATGGTTAGTAAATTTTTTGAAGATACCAGACAGTTCCTTTCTGTTCTTGTTTATGTCTATTAGTTACAATAGATTGCCTTACAAGGCCTGCTGGAAGCAGAGAAATCTTGTGCTAGTTTAAAAGCATTGATCAGATTTTGGTCAGCTGGATGTGCGTTTGGATATGCAAACCCAGTTCTGATGAAAATACCACACGTTCCTTTTTGATATCATTTATAAAATCTCCTTTCATCTTTTACTTGCCCTTAAGGGGGGGAGGAGGAGAAAAAATGAGTTCTATCACTGATGATATTCTCCGTGGCAAAGATGTTGCCCAGGATAGTTGAAAAGAAATCTTTTCTGTTGAGGGACTGTGACAATGGTATGGAATATGTAGGCTCTTCAAGCTTATTACCCATGTTTTTTAACCACTGTGTACCATTTTATCCTCGATATGTATGGGAAAAAATGTGGAGCTAACATTTCTTCTATATTTGCCCTCTAGAAAAGGCTCTCATCTGTGCCATTGTATGTGTCTGTTTGCTGGGCTGCTGCGTAAGATGTAGATGTGGGAAAATGATAATAAAACCCAAGCACAAACCTGGGCATTCCTGTCAGGAAATGTATAAGGAAAGAAGGACCTTAATAAAACCAGGTGACATTGATGTGCGAGGTTGTAGTTTTTAGATAGTTTAAAAGAAAATATTGATAACTGAATACAGCATAATGTGTTCCCTTAGAGTGTAATTGAGTTTCTGAGCTTTTTGTATGAATATGTGATAAGTTAATGTGTGTATGGAGTCACAGTCCTTCAGCAGTCCTAAGTCTGAAGGAGCAATAAAGTGGAGCACAAGAGCTGACTGCAAAGTTTTAACTGCAAATCTGCAGCAGCTCTAATGAACTACCAGTTGTGTAGCTGCTTATAAGTGGTGGTTTATTTATATTATGAAATCGAGTCTGAAAGCAGCTCCGAATCATGAGGAGTGAAGTTTCTTGTTTCAGACTGGGTATGATGCTACAGGAAGCTTTCTTAATTGGCAAACAAGTAAATTAAGCAGGTTAAGGAGGATACTTTTAAGTTTAGATTTTGCAGGTAGGGAATTAGTTTGGAATCGATGGCAGAACAGGTAACATAAAAGCACATCTCAAAATAAATACATCTTATGTAATTTTATATATTGATGTGTTCTGCTGCAAGTCTCACGCAGGCTCTTTTGACCAGAGATTCCTTGATGGTGAATCAAATTGATCTGCTAAACTTGCCATTTTCATATAGTAGGCTAAGAAATCTGCAGAAGAGGAGCCAAAAGGTAGCTGAGCTGTTGAGTGGTGGTAGATGAAAGGTGGTCTCCTTCTCCCATCTTTACAAATGACATGCAGTTGGTAAGTTCTGCTGTTGCTGGCTTTGTTTATATCTAGCTAGCTTGATGAGGTATTAAGAAGGGGTTCAAACAATGGACCTGTTCACACAACTAGTTTCCTTCCATTTGCTGTAGTCATTAACAAGAACTTTAAATGTATAAATAATACATGCCCCAAAGTCTAATTTTGATACAGCGATTACTTCCTTTTATACTTGCCCACTGAAAGCCCCCTCGTGCTGCCCCACGCAATGCACTGCACTAAAGAGCATTTGTAACTGGCTTTTTTTCCAATGTAATAATGTGGTTTTTGGCCAATCTTCTTTTGTAGCTCAGCTGAAAAGTTATTTAATAAAAGAAGCTGATGCATAATAGACCCTCAGCCTCTGAGGGAAATTTAAGAAAGCTTTCCCCCCCCTTAGGAAAGTTGGTGCCAGCTGCATCTAGAGGTGCAACAATAGGAGTAATTTGTGCAACACCATGAATGAAAATATACCTCTTTAAAGCATTTGGTTTTGTCCTCTGATCTTACAGCGACTCACTGTTGTGCTGCAATCACAGCTCCTATCGTGCGCTTTTAAAGCCTGGGAAGAAATTGATTGTAAATATGGATGATCTGTTGTAGCTGTTCCTAGCAGATGCTGTGATTGCTTAGAAACCTTTCAAAAATTAGATGCTGAAATGGCATCAAATGCAACTAAATGTTCTAAATGTGGTTTATGCCGCTCATTCAGAAACTTTAAAACCAGTTCTTCCATGAAAATGTTTTGTACATAAATGCCTGAACCTACTCCTTTGTGACCTTAAATAGCTCCAAAGGAGGAAGCACTTTTAGTCTACAAATAATTCATGAAGCTTTTTAACTCTACTTTGTTTTCTTAAGAAAAAGCAAAAGCTGTAAACCCATCAGTATTTTTGCCTTCCAGAATGAACTTCCAAGAGGCCTATAATGAGATAAATTCAATGTCATTTGTACTTCTCCAAGTCTGCTAATAGTTTCTTGCAGAGTTTCTTTATTGACCTGGCTGTTCTTGAGCAGGTAAAAATACGCTTCGACCAGAGAGTCTTGAAAGCCTCCTGGGTGGCCAGAACAGATTTACAGTAAATGATATTGCAGTTTTCAACTTCAACAGTCTTGGTGTTTCAGTGGTTATAGCACTAGAATGTATGCGGAGACTTTTTTGAAGTTGAAATTACTCAGATCAAATCTGTGATGATGCTCCTGGAATACTTGCTCTACTTGGCTTTGATTTGGTGATAGGTATTCAGACTCATGGAAAAATGTCAGAATTAATTACGTGACTTCAAGCAGATTATTTCTAAAGCCATAGTTTATAGGACAGAGTCATTTATCAAAATTCTCTTGACGCTTGCCCTACAATACTGCACAGCATCATTTGAGTAAAACTGTTCCAACTTTCTTTGCTTTTACTTAGCTTGTTTATTCCATGAGCATACTTGTGGGTAAAGGATGTTGAAATTATACACAAGCAGTAAAATTTTATCCCTAGTTCATGCATGTTGCTGTTGTCTTCAAAACACTAACAAATACCCAATAAAATGATACATGATCATAGACTAGAATTGTAGATCTGTAAATTTCCTTGCTGAATATAATCTGGGGCTGCTGTAATGGAGTAGATCGGGGTGGCAGCAGTCAAGAGGTGCTTCTTAAAATCTCATTTGAGCTCAGCTTAACTCTAGAAATTTCTAATGTGTCATCTGAGCTGATGATGCTTCAGGTTCTTTGAAAGCGTGGCTGAGAAACAAAAATAGAACTTTTGAATTGTCTTCTGTCTGGTCTGAGATTCTAGGTGGGTTCATTTCCTTTCTTAGGGGTGTGAGCAATCGCTGAGATCCTACAGCTATTGAATGTATGCAGGGCTTGGAAGTAAGTTAATTGTGACTATAAACAGCTTTTACTTTTTAAAACAGTAAACTTTTATCCTCAGTAAAAGAATAAATTTAGTCTGTGTTCTTGGCCAAGCTTATCTCCCTTTTATATTTCCTGTTACTTTGAAGGGTGCAAAGATTCTCATGTGCAATAGTTCTAGGGAACTAAATTATACTTGAAGTGCAGACATCCTTATTTCTGAAGATATAAGATGATATATAATTGTGTTTTTTGGGGGGGGTGTGTGTGGGTGTGGAAATACCCTCTTCTAAGCACTTACTGAAGCATTCCCTTTCTTTTTGTTCCATTTTATTTTTTATGAACATTTAGGAAGAACTTCAGGGTTTTTTGGTTTGGTTTGTTTCCTTTTTTTTTTACATACCACTGAAACAAAGATGAATAATCAAAGTACCGATGGGATTAAGCTACTATGTGAATTAAATGGAATTTTTCCTGTAAAGGGTGTTGATAAGTTTTTAAACTGCCTCTTCATCTCGGCCAAGTATCCTTAGGTTTGTTCCCCACTTTCCTCACCTTCCTAGGAGAAATCTAGGATGATTACATGGGGGCCAATCTATCTGCTTTGTCTAGGGGAGTTTGCTGTATCTTTGGCTGCTAATGCTTAATACCTGGTTCTGTTAGAGGAAGGGACCCATCCATGTGCCCGAGTGAGCTTCTGAATGTGCCTAGACACTTAAAAAAGCCTTATCAGATGACTTTTAATTAATCAAAGATGGGTGGAAAAAAGATTCCCCTTGATTAAAGGTAGCAACGTAAGAGAACCGGCGCAGAGGTACTTCAGTCTTGTGTGTGTGTGTCCCCTTTTTTCTCTTATGTGCAGATTTGGTGTCTCGGGCTGTGTTAGGTGTTCTAATTTGCCACGGTTTATCTAAAGTTGAGAGACAATGTTGTTTGGCAGTCTCTGTAGCAAGAAAGGAAGCATCTTTTGTTATTGACATCCTTTCTCTTAGCTCTGCTCTTGCTTTTTGCCAGCTGCTCATTGTCTATACTTGCTTATTTAGTATTCACAAGGGATTTTACAAGTTCTTATCAGTTCGTTGCCACAGCACATCATTTCCTCTTGTCATCGTTACTCCTTAAATTGGTGGGGGGAGGATTTGCAGTGGAGATGGCGAGTGGTAGAAAACATCACCATTCATGAGCGCTGAGTTGCACAGTGTTGTTCTGCTCCTCTCCTTTCCGAGGCAGTTTGTAGTAAAGGTCACATTTCTTGTAGTTACTCTGCCGTGCCTTCCCCCCCCTTTTTTTTTTTCTGGGGAAAAGAAAATACGGTTTTGTTGATTATCTTATATTTTTCTTTCCCAAAGGCTAAAAATACCAAGTGCTTCAAATATTCTTCTTAAAAGATAGAAGGAAGTGCAGCATAAAAATAGCTATAGCTGGAAAGGTTGAGCACCTTTCTGAGTGGCTGGGGAAGGGTTCATTTGCAGGGTTTATTGGGTTGTTCTTAACTGTTTTTCTTTTAGTTATCTATGGTTTCTTCCTCATTTTTTTTTATATACTCATCAGAAAACATGGGGTATCTAATTAGAGCTTCTCCTTTGGGTAAATAGAGATCCATTTGAGAAACTGAGTACTTCAATGCAGTACTGACTGGGGAAATACTGGTTCCACTGTGGCTCTTCCCTGTTTCTTCATAGCGAGTTCAAGTCTAGTGAAGCACTGTGACAAGGATGTAACCCCAGTTTTAATGCACATTCCCCAAGCCTGTCTTCTGAAGGAAATTTGTGGGTTTAAGGAGCATTGGTGACAGAAATCATGATGGCCCGTTGGTGTCTCAGCTGTCCTTTTTCCCCACTAGGCAGTAATGGGCACTGATACTTAGCTCTGAGGTGAGGTCCTGATACTTGAGGGATTTTGGTTTGAAATAAAATCAAATTCAATGGCCAGGGTTGAAATGTGGATTCTTTTTAATATCTACCTTTTTGGCTTATTGTATTCTTAGCTTGTTTACTAATTACCTGTTAACTTATCTTTTTAATAGAACTAAATTGGAGGAATCGATCATTATTTTTGATGTGAAGACTTCATCACTGACATCTCTATGTTCATTTGTCAGCCTCCAAGAAACAGTACAGCTCATCAGTGGCAATAACTGCTTTTGGTATACACTGACATTTATTTGGAGACAATCCCAAATAAACATCAAAACCCCAACAGACAAAACCCAATAAACCTTTAGAAGACTTGTGTCAAATGACGTCAATGGCCAGTTTGTTCTCCTTTACTAGCCCAGCTGTAAAGCGTCTGTTGGGCTGGAAACAAGGAGATGAAGAGGAAAAATGGGCAGAAAAAGCTGTCGATGCTTTGGTAAAAAAGCTGAAAAAGAAAAAGGGTGCTATGGAAGAACTGGAGAAAGCCTTGAGCAGTCCAGGCCAGCCCAGCAAGTGCGTTACTATCCCCCGCTCTTTAGATGGACGACTTCAAGTTTCTCACAGGAAAGGCCTTCCCCATGTAATTTACTGTCGTGTTTGGCGTTGGCCTGATCTCCAAAGCCATCATGAGCTGAAGCCATTGGATATTTGTGAATTTCCTTTTGGATCTAAGCAGAAGGAAGTCTGCATCAATCCATACCACTACAAGAGGGTGGAGAGCCCAGGTATGTGTGAACGTGGCTGTCTTAAAAGCTGAACCGGGTCTCTAGGAACCACTGACTGCTGTATACTCCCTCCTCCTCCACTACTGCATAACAAATTGCATTTGCTGTATGAGGGATTTTGGAGGAGGAATGTTCATAGTGTACTTATCCTGGTGGGATTTTGGGGATGTATGGTATCTGTTTTGCACTAGATGCTTTTCTTAGTGGTTAATCACACTTTTCCCATGGATCTCTTAAACATCCTACCTGTAAAGTCAGTGTAATAAAATAGAAAACATTGATTAAAAGACTGGTTTCTTTGAGAAACTCGTTTAAAAACCCCAGTCCTTGCAAAGAAGTTGATAGCCTTCTTTCAGGGGCTTAACATTTCTCCCGTGAGTGACATGAACTGTGAAGATAAATTCTAGGGTGTAATGTTCCCTGCTTGACTTGCCATTAGCAGGCAGCAGAGCTGAACGGAACCATGAGCGATGAGCAGTTAGAGCAAGATACGTACCAAATCTGCATCAGGTAGCAAGTCTGCTTCTAAGGCATGTTGCCATGGGAGAAGGCAAGGAGGGTTGTGGTTACGAGTGGGAGGGATGGAGTATGTTGCTCTGGGAAGCGTAGTAAAAAATTTGCTTCCGTTGTTGCACAAAATGGTTGTAATTCTACTACGCCTGGCTCTAGTGCTCACGTGCTTTACTGCAGCACTTGAGTTCCAGACTCCAGCGGTCTTGAATTTCAAAGTTAAAACTCCAGCTTAGCAACAGTTGTATATTGTAGTATGGATTTTGTTTGCCTTGAGTGAAAAGGGCTATAAGTAACTATATAGTTTGACTCTAGTAATATAGGCTGTATTTCTGGTTTTACTCAGTTATTAATGTACACGCACAGGGAGTTTTGTGCCTCTGAACCAGTACTTTGAGATGTGTCACATACGGAGTGGTTTGGGTTGTTTTTTCCTTTGTTCGCTTTCTAAAGAAAGGTTTGCTTCCAGTTGCTTGAAATAAGTGTGGATTGTGCTGATTTCTGTGAGAGTAAAGTTCGAGTCTTCATGAAGTGTAATGTAAAGAAAAGAAGGGAGAGCAGCTGGGGTAAAAGCATGACAGATAAATCCCCTACTCCTCTTTTCACCCCAGCTAGTGTTGATTTTCACGATGAGCAGAACAGCACATTATTTATACCTCTTTCCTTCTACCTCCATTTTTAATCTAAGTTTATCTGTTTTTTGTATGTGTGTTTGTGTTTTGTTTTGTTTTGTTTTTTCCAGTTCTACCTCCAGTGTTAGTGCCTAGACATAGTGAATTCAATCCGCAGCACAGTCTACTAGTTCAGTTCAGGAACCTAAGCCACAATGAACCACATATGCCACACAACGCGACATTTCCAGATTCTTTCCAGCAACCCAACAGCACTCCATTTTCCATTTCACCAAACAGTCCCTATCCTCCTTCGCCAGCCAGCAGCACTTACCCAAGCTCCCCAGCTAGCTCTGGACCATCTAGTCCGTTTCAGCTACCGGGTAAGTACAGCCTAAAAGGCAATTTAATAAAAAGAACTGAAATCTCACATGCTGTTGTGATTTATTACCTCTGGAATTTGTGATACTTGCAATTAAATTGCTTTTCCATTTGCGTTTTAGGGGGGGTTCTTCTTTTGTCATGGGTCAGAGTTAATTGTTAAAGAGTGTTATGGTTTTTGTCACATAGACAATAGTGGTGAGTTATTTTGTACAGCTGCTTTATAGAGTATCTAGCAATAGATAGAATGTCTAGGAATTAAAAAAGAGAGCAGTTGTTAAGAGGCTGAGCAGAAAGTTTGTTGATGTCTTTCTCTGAATAAAGACACGTGTGGTAATTAACTGGAAAAGGTGAGTTTTTGATAGGAACTTAACCATTTGGGGTGAAAAATAGGGGAAAAGACAACCAACGGAGCAAAGGAAGGAAGCCTTATATTGAGTCTGTGTGGTTTATAAAGCCAAGAAGTGAATGGATTAAAGAACTTATTTTTCCAGTAGCTCAGTGGCCTCGTCATTGTCCTTTCTGGCTGCCCAGCGTCGCAAAACGTGCCCATTCAGTGGGGTGTCCCCCTGGGATAAGTGCTGGGATGGGTGTTGTAGTGATATCTGGAAGCAATAATGGTACACTGATGACTGGGCTGAATGGAAGAATGCAGAGATCCACACTTTTATAATGAACTGGTTATTATAAATAACTGGTTTAGGCCTTAGCTACGCTACAGCAAATAAAGTTACTGCTACTACATCTTTGTTTTTGAATACAGAGAAGAGGGTAGGCAAGAAAGCTGATGTTTGTGTGACAAAATGTGGGAACTATAATCATCCTGCCCAGCTGCAGGAGTGCAGATGTTGAAGAAAAAAAGGCATAAAGAAAAAAACACAACTCTTCTTATTTTTTTCCCAAGTGTCCAATAGTGTTATTAGTCCCATGGGTAAGACTCCAGCTATGGAAGGAGTTTACAGTAAAGACAGCTGGCTGGGTTGCCTTTAGGTTACTTTGAAAACATTCAGATGTTTTAATGTCTCTTGTTCAAGAGTATTTTTGTGCGTTTACAACTGTAGAATGAATAAATAAATATTCTAAACTGTGGAGCTTTATTCTGGTTTATTATTTTTTGTGTTTGTAGCTGATACTCCACCTCCTGCGTATATGCCCCCTGATGATCAAATGGGGCAGGATAATTCTCAGTCTATGGACACAAGCAATACAATGATCCCTCAAATCATGCCAAATATATCTACCAGAGGTAAGTTGTGTAGTATGGTGCAAAATTAACATAGGTTGGCTTCTTAACTCGTGACCGAATTGAACAAATAACTTCAAATGGCTCAGTAAGCCTTGTGGAGTCCTCTGAGGCAAGCTGGGGCTGTAACAGAAACAATTGAGAAATAAAACTTGCCTTGCTTATTTGCATCTCTTGCTTTCAAAGCCTCGGGTGCCTAGAATGACTTGCAACAAGCTGAACTTTTCCATTTCCCAGAATTAGTCTTTTCTGTTCCCTTTGCCTGCTCTTGGAATCGTATCTGCACAAAGGCTCTGAACATGGAGTCCCAGAATACAAATTATAAGAAACTGTTTAAAAGTGGGCAGAAGGATCGTGTGTCCCCTGATATCACAGTCATCTGTTTGGGGTTTTTTTTGGTAGATTTTTGTTGTTTAATACAAGACTTAAAATAGGAAAATAATTATAAAATCAGTGGACTAACTAAAAGGCATGAAAGTGAAAATCATTAAGATCTTAATCAGGAGAATTCTCGCCTGTCCTAACTGTTGACTAAGCTTTTACTTATCTGTTGATATATTGGAAGTCCTGCTTTACAGTTTTAGGTTTAATACTCTAACACTTAATAAACTGGTATTTTCATTTTGCTTCTTTACAGATGTTCAACCTGTTGCCTACGAAGAACCCAAACACTGGTGTTCGATTGTCTATTACGAATTAAATAATCGTGTGGGGGAGGCTTTTCACGCCTCTTCTACGAGTGTCTTAGTAGATGGATTTACAGATCCCTCCAATAATAAAAACAGGTTCTGCTTAGGTTTGCTCTCAAACGTTAATCGCAACTCGACGATTGAGAACACGAGACGACACATTGGCAAAGGTAAAGTTTAGTTGTGTCACGTGTGATTAAGAAGCTCAATCCTTGGGTTTAGTTCAACTGTACTGCAACAGTGATTATTCTCTGATATGAGTAGCAGAATTAATCTGTGATAATCTGCTTGGGAGAGTCCAACTGAGGGCTACAAGGATGTTGAAGGGACTGGAACATGAGGAAAGGCTGAGACACCTGGGGCTTTGGAGAAGAGAAGACTGAGAAGGGATTTGATAAATGTTTCTAAATACCTGAGGGCTGAGTGGCAAGAGGAAAGGGGCAGCCTCTTCTCACTCCTGCCCTGTGGTAGGACAAGGGGGAATGGATATAAGCTGGAGCACAGGAGGTTCCACCTTAACATGAGGAGGAACTCCTTTACTGTAAGGGTCACAGAGCACTGGAACGGGCTCCTCAGAGAGGTCGTGGAGTCTCCTTCTCTGGAGATGTTCACAACCCACCTGGCTGCGTTCCTGTGTGACCTGTGCTGGATTCTATGGCCCTGCTCTGGCAAGGGGGTTGGACTCGAAGATCTCCAAGGCCCCTTCCAACCCCTGACACCCTGCGATACTGTGATATGGTACTTGCCTCTCTGGTACTGGAAGACAGCTTCCTTTGGCATGGTTTGTTTCTAATTAGTCGAGGAATTGCATATGTTTTTCTTTGGTACTAATTTAAAAGATGAACCATCACCTCTTGCCAAACTATACGGTCACGGGGGCTTGTTTGTTACGGTTGACAACAGCCTGTATGTAGAATTTTGGGCTTCAGCAGGACTTCTGTGCTGTGTTGTATGTGCTGCTTAAATCAGACTCTTCATGCCACTTCACGGTATATCAAAGATTTATTTATTTAATATTTTGTTGTTCATGTGAGGTATTAATGCCGCTGTCTACAGCGCGTTCAAATATCTTGCATGAGTTGGCAGCAGGACTTTGAAGTGCTAATGCAAAACTGCAAGGGCTCATTTGTCTGATTGAATCCGAGGGGTGTGTATGTGCGTGGGAGGGATTCCTGGAGACAGCAGGTTTTGCAAGATCTTCTAGTTTCCCCGTACTGTTTGGCCGATAGCACGTACAGATGCATGGTTTTCATCTTTGATGGAATGTGCTTGGATTATCTTAAAATGTACTACTCCTTTCCTGGATATCTCTGTCTTTTTTTTTTTCCTTGTAACTAAATCAGTCCTGAGACAAGAACCCTTTTTGTATTGCATGATTCCAGAGGCCTTTTTAACATCTAAGAGCATTTGGTACGCTTGGTCTTGAGTTTTCTTTGCTGAAAGTCACTGTAACGGAGCTTTAGGACTCATCCTGTCCCTCAACAATCTTTTAATTAGAAACTCCTATAAACAGGCAAAATTTTACAGATAAGCCAGAAACCACGAGCTATGTTAATAGCTGTTGGAAAGTTGGCCCTTCAGTGCTGTTCTCTGAGAAAATTCAGTGTTCTAAAGGAGAACAACTGATTTGTGGGGCGTGGGTGGTTTGTCAGGTTGTTTTATTTTGGCTTATCCCTTTCCATGGTACTGGCAGAGAAATCTCGTGTGCGTGCCCAAGGTCAGAAATGTAACAAGGATCTAACGTGGTGTTGTAGATTGATATTGGCTGCATTGAGCTTTAAAAAAATCTACATCTCTAATAATGTTTATTAAACTAAAATTTTGCTTTATGGTAACAGTTCTGAGAACGATTAAGATTGTTGGGATAAAATACTATTTATTTATGACCTTTTTTTTTCTTTTTGGAAAGTCTTGGAATTTTGCCTCCTCAAAACTCCCCAATCTTATTTGTTAAGCTTTTTTTTCTCCTGCAGAAGCATTGCATTGCAAACTTAAGTGATTTCTAATTGTGCATTGGATTGTTTTGAAAGTATTTCTGTTGTTCTCAGACTGTTTATATTATCCAGCTTTCTTCTTCAAAGAACTCTCAGGTCTTTCCCCAAAATAAATTAGGTAGAAAGTGATGGTCCCACCATAAAAAAAATAAGAGTTGTGTTGTGAAAATGCACTTGGATTTTCTGACAGCTACTTAGAGTTGATGAAAGCAATGGTTCTTCTATGTAACCTTCATCCTACCTCAGTCCCAAGTGGATCTAGCAACCTTCACAACAGTTGCTGCTGTCTGAAAGATTAACTTCCATCTGTTGACTCGCTGCAGCCTCCTCCAGTAAACAACGGTGTAGTCTGCAGCAGATTCTCAGGGTATTGCAAGGAAAACTTAAACTGAACCATATCCCAGTGTAACAGTGGTGGGTGGGGGAAAGGGAGAAGATCTGGGAGAAGAAAGGTGAGTGCCTCAGCTGAGTGGCAGTGAGAATCTGCGTTTGGATGCTGAAAGGATTGGCAGCTTTGATAGATTCGTTTTTTAATCAGTGGTGTTGTTACATAGACCTCAGAACATAAGGAGAGGGAAGGACTTGCATATCTAGCCGACTCCAGGCAGATGTGATAAATCTAGGGGCTTTGAATTTAAGGTCTGTAAAGCCTGATGGTATTTAAGATGTGCAACTAATTGGACTTAGCATCTCCTGTTGCTTGATAAAATACCCTGAAAATGAGAGCAGACTATGGATACACTTGCTCATTTATGTCACTGCCCCTTCTCCTCAGACCCTTTTATTTCTGTTGGAATTGCCATAGGCAAAAGCAACCAGTTATATAAAACTAGAGTTTTAAAATCCACCTCGAGTTCTCCAGGAAAGTAGCTTGCAACAACTGATGACATGCAGAAGTAGCTTGTTGGGTTTTTTCATTTGACTCTGTAATTGATGAGAGAAGGACATCTAGTGGCTGGTGTATAATGAAGCCTCTGCTGGGTTTTGAAATGAGAAGTGTTGTACTGTGGGCAAAAAGGGCTTTTCTGAAAAGCTCCTCAAACAGAAGATTGACTTTTGGAGGGAGTTGTATTAAGTGCTATATTTTTGGGCGTGGGCGAAAAAAAAAGAAGAAAAATAATTTGAAATCTTTTTATCTTTGTTTTCAAGGAGTTCATCTCTACTATGTTGGTGGGGAAGTCTATGCTGAGTGTTTAAGTGATAGCAGCATATTTGTACAGAGCAGGAACTGCAACTACCACCATGGCTTTCACCCAACAACTGTGTGCAAGATTCCCAGTGGATGCAGTCTGAAAATTTTTAACAATCAGGAGTTTGCTCAGCTTTTAGCTCAGTCTGTCAACCACGGATTTGAAGCAGTATATGAGCTCACCAAAATGTGCACCATCCGAATGAGTTTTGTAAAGGTAAACAAATTACTTTGTGGGCATTTACATTTCTTGTGGATTTGGGTATTCAGCAGGAATTACATTAGCACTCTAACGATGTAGCAAAGCCCTTCTGACCTGCTGTGGTTCTTTTCCACGATAAGTGTGTTGAATATGGTTGAGCAGAGGGAAATTGATGCAAGAAAGGAAAAGCAGAGGTTGCTGTACTGAGTGTTGGTTATGGATTTAGTTATTTTAGTATTCAGGACAGGGATTTGATCGCTGCAGTTGCTGTAATTTTATTAAAGGAAATTAGAGCTTATGCTCTAAATTTGAAGGAACAAAATGAACTATGGGACCACTGAAAGAATGGGAGTAGAAAGGACTAAGTGCAGAAAAAATTGCAACTCTTTTGAAGAGAGTAATTAATTTTTTTTGTATTGATTATGGGGAGGAAAAAAAAAAGGCACAATTTGAAGTCAAACTGTGCTGTTATTCTCCCAGCAGTGTTTTCTTAACATTCAGCTGTCTGTTTCACATGTAGCATGGAGTCCAGACTTGGGCCTTCCAGGATTTTTTCACATCTTGTCCAAAAGATGTCTTGGTTGTTTTGTCAGTTATGATGAATACTGCTCAGCTTAAGAGTGTGGAGGAGAGGGGCAGAGAAGAGGGAGATGTGGCTGCAGCCAGGAGCCGTTCTGGAGTCAACAGAGTATTCCACAGGGGAGCTCATGTAGTTGCTCCAAGTCTGTAGCAGACAAGACTTGATCCAGGTGCAGCTTCTCAGCCTCAGGTTTTTTCCTTTAGTTAAGAAACGTTGCTATGTTGAGTTACCTTCAGATTACTATCTTAAAATACAGTTTTTTACTTCTTGTTAGTACGGTTGTTTGAAAGGTGGGCCTGTCCTTAACCTGATTGATACCTGACTGATGATAAATTCTTTATTTTTATAGGGCTGGGGAGCTGAATATCACCGACAAGATGTCACGAGCACCCCGTGCTGGATAGAAATCCATCTTCATGGGCCCCTTCAGTGGCTGGATAAAGTACTTACACAAATGGGTTCTCCTCTCAATCCCATCTCATCGGTTTCATAGTGCTGCAATACAATCTTCAGCCTTATTTTTAGTGAACTTATTCTAATTCTAGAGAAACGTCCAGTGTGGATACTGTGAGCTATATGGAGAATGGATCTTACGGTTTAACTTGTTTTTTAAATCCCTTTGTGACCAATTCCATTGTGTATAGCTAATCAGTTTTACATTTCAATTTGTTCTTGTGATGCTTAAGTGACAGTTGAGCCCTAAGGGAGAAAAAGTCTATTGAAATATTCAGAACACTTTTCCCCTCCTTCCCCTAGAACTTAAACAGGCCTATGTCTTAACTGGAAAACATGGTTTTATTTCTTTTTGTCCTGTAGGGACAAAAATCATGAAGACTGACTTCAGAAAATAAAGACGTATCATAGTTTGGGATATTATTTTTTTTTTAATGTTATGAAACTGTTTGAACATGTGCAGCTCCAGCTTGCAAGCTGTATTTTTAGCATAGTTGTTGAACATCTTAAGATTGACATCTGTCATAAGCAAAATTAGACTTTCTTACGGCTAATTTGCCTCAGATTGAACAACGTGATTTTTATTGTTTTTTTTAAGCGTACACATGAAATATACTTTTTACAAATATTGGAGTGGTGTAAAAACACTTGTATTGTCTATTGGAAAATGCTGTCATAAACACACCGTATATTAATGCAGAATAGCAGGTCTTAGCCTTTTCCCACTTCAGTTTTGTATTCTCTTTTAACCACCGTTTTAAATAGTCATTGATACAAGGTAAACATCTTGCACGTTTCTGGAGTAGTAATTCTTGTTTTGCTTTGATTTCCACTCGTGCTGTTTGGATTTGGTTGCCAAGGCTGTTTCTTTTTTAGGTACCCTTCTCTATTTTAACATAAACACTACTATTTGTAAATGGCAGTGCTTACTACTTTTTGGAAGGAATAAGTTTTTTGTTTTCTTTTTGGTGTTCTAGCTGTTTATTTTACCTGTCTGGAATGGAGCTGTGTTAGGCCTTTTTAATCTCTCCGTAGACATTACACAGTATTAGTGATTACACTGTATTTAATTCACTTTCAGGATGAGTTTGAGTCTCTTTGAAGACTGTGAGTGGCTTAGCAAATTAGTAACTGAATGCAGAAGCTTTTACTTCCAGATCATGTAACTTAATCCAGACCTGTTGGTAATGACCAAAAGTAATCACTTCTTTGTAGTCTACATGAAAGTGGTCTTGAGCCTGTCCCTGATGGCAGGTGTTCAGTCGGAAGACTCGTAACTGTAGTTGGCAGCTTTATGGGATTGAAGGACTGCATTAATATGATGATGATGATGAAATTTCTCTCGTGTGTAAGGAATCCTGTTGCCTGTGCTGTTGTATTACTCAGTAGAGAGTTTAAACACTGTACTAAACACTGAAAGGAATCGGTTCAAGAACGTATGCGTATTTTTCCCCATAAAAAATATAAAAAGGAGGCTGAAAGAATTATGCTAAGAGAATTAGAAGTGAATTATATACAAAATTTCTTTGCATGCAGAAAAAAAAACCCCTATTGTATTTTTCAACCTTCTCACCCTCCTTTTTCCCCCAGCACACCTTTAGAAAAGGGTTCAGTGTTTGGGGGAGAGGCTGCAAACTCTGAAATGCAAATACTTACTCAAAGATGTGTTGCAGTTAATTGCTGCAATCCTGAGACATTGATTGCTTACACAAGTTCTTGTGTCTTCTGTTGAATGACAGTTTCTGCTCGGATGTGGAAAACGTGCATCGTATGGTACCTAAGTAACAAATGATCTTAAAGGAATAAAATTGTTTACGTGTCATTAAAATGTTTCTTATGAAATGCCTTAAAGGAATAAACTGTAACACTTCTGCAGAACCCTAACGTTCTCTTGTACAGGAATTTCTCTATGACTTGGTGTTTTGGTTTTTGTTGTTTTTTTTCTCTTTTTTTTTAAAGCAGTTTCTCAAGTGCATTTAAAACCAAACAAGTGCATCTTCAGGAGAAGGGGAATAACATTTGCCACTCACCTTTGGGGTCTTCTCCTTTCATTCTTCGGAACTGCACCCCACAAGATGGTTCTTCTGATTGAATAAGATGCAAAGTCAGTTGGCCACACGTTCTTCTCCCTGGGGCCTGACTTTGTCAAGTTGCTGAATATGTATATTGGACATATTCATATCTATATGAATATGTATATTTGACACTACAGGATTTTTTTATTGCCTAGCTTTTATAATAAATGCCATGGCACATTGGATTAAGAAAAGATCTCAGTTGTAGGTACAAGATTTGACTTTATCCAAAATGTTTTTCACCTGGCTTCATCTCTCATCACTGCTATGTTTAGATGAGGCCAACTATGACTCAAGAATGGGTGCTGAAGTGGGTGTTGATGAGCCAGAGCTGGTGCTTAGTGCTAGTATTGTGGTTAGATTGGCTACCCGTGCACTGAACCATGATGTCTGCAATAATATCCAATTAACCCACTTCTGATGCTCTCCTTAAGTGCTAAAGTACTCTGGCATTTTTTCTGCTTGTGTACATATTCTTGAAGTGTAATGTCTGCAGTGCTGGGGATATCCTCGTGGCTGGCTGTTTTGCCAGGGTAGGCTTGGCAGGAGCAGACCCAGTGAGATTTGTCTACGTTCTACTTCTCCTTTAAAGTAGGATTTTTTGAGAGCTTTTTAGTTAGCAAATTTTGTGTGTTACTGGTTGACAGTGTTCCTAATGTTGAGTTCATTTGTGCTGCTGGTACAAAATGCAGCTATCGGTGCACAGATTGATTGTCTGGAGAAATGTTTGACCTTAATGATGTTTTAAGGATAGCAGTAGCAGAGTGCTATCCTTAAGTGCATAAGTCACTTCTGGATCTAGATGGAGGGATGGAGAAATTGAATCAGACAGTAGCATGGTAGTGGAAGACAGAGCCTTTCCACTGTAGCCCAGCTTAGACTGAATGTTACTCTTCAGTGAAAAGTGTTTGGGCTCTTCTAGTGTGTTTTCTTCTTTTGGGGCATCTTCCTACTTTGCACCAACCAGAGCATTAACCAACAGCTTGTGCAATACCAGCAAAGAGCCCGGAACGGGCAGCTGCTGAAGTTCTTTCTGGGTTTGCTTTTATAGTCACTAAGATAAAGTAGTAGCTTGGATGCTCCTCCTTAGAGGTCTTCAGTCTTGCCGGTGGTCAATCCAGTGCCTTGCCCAAGTATTACATTCATTTAATGCATTAGGCATGAAGTAGTTTGTACATGAAGGGATGACGTTGGGTTATAGTATCTATAGGACCAAAATAAATACTTCCTAGTATGGCTGGCTGATGAGAGGCAAATGGAACAGCACAGCCTGTTAAGTCAGAGTGATGAAACAGCCCATGTGCTACGATTCAGGATAGAATTGTTTAAAATATTAGAATTCTTTTGGGTTGTGCTTGAAGCAATGGTTATATATTTTTATATTATCCCCACCCCCTCAGTGTTACAATGTGAAGTTGTCAGTTCTTGGGCAGAAACTCTTGCAGTGTAAATCTAGAGAACATTAAAATGTGTCAGGCTTTTCTCCCTAGTTTGAAATAATAATATTTTTTTAAGGATATTGTTTTAGTTGCCCAAAGTGTTGCCAGTGATGGTTTTTAGAAAACAAAACAAAACCCAAACCATTTTCCAAATGTTTTGCTTCAAGAGACAACCATGTGACTAACTTTTTGTGTATGTGTGTGTGCTAATTGGGATGTTTCTATTTCGGAAGGTGACCCATTCTGAATTCATATCAATAGACCAAACCATCAGATCACAACAAAATGTTGCTTTCTTGTGCTGCTCCATAAACCTGCTTCTGTGTTTGTTGCAAGCATAACCTTTATGCTTTTGTTTACATTGTAGGAAACACAGTTCTAGCAATGAGGTTTTGTTTTTTTTTTTCATTTAACTCTAAACATCTTTTTATTTTGTTAATTTTAAAATTACTAGGTGTTGCTATGTTATGTTTTTAAAGATATTTTTTTTGCATACTGCTGCTCATATTTCAATAAACAAACGAAAAAAAAAACCAGATTTTTCTGATTTCCTTTATCTCTGAGTACACTTCAAATATTTGTTTCAGTGGGATGAAAAACTAGATATGCGTAAGACCTCAGCAACACTGATGATTGTGCTGGGGTTGGTTGGGATTTTTCTTGCTTTTCCTTTTTTTTTCCTTATTGTGGCTGACTGTAAAGTTTTTCAACAACTGTCATCTTGTCTGACTGTGGAGTTTGAAGCAGGTAACTGATAGCCTTGAAATTATAAAGAAAAAACCCTCAATTAAATGAAAAAGCACAGAGAGGAAAAAAAATAATCATGATTATTAAGCTTTAAAATATTTTTTTTCCTAGAACTGAAGAGTTCTTGTTAATCTTACTAGACTTTCTCTAGGGGAATTAGGGATGTAGTAGCAGTTGGTAATTCCTTCTGTGAGTAGCTTGCCAATGTAACCTGTGAAATTGTTCATCTACAGGGTTTGTTCAGGAGAAAAAAAAACAACTTTGGGCAAACCCCACCTCTTCCACTCCCACCCAAGTCTGCATTGTGTGTCCAGGGAGTCAGAGGCTACTGCACTGCCACGGAAAAAGCAAGATTCTTACTGGTATTTAAATTGATTAAACATTAGGTGTCCTGTCCCCTGTGCCAAGAGAAATCTGCTGTTCCTGTCCTGGGGTGCATCCTGCCCTGTTGAAGCCAAGGACTGTGCCTTCTCTGACTCAAAAACCCCCTCTAACTCTTCTAACGTTTATGAAATAGTTTTTCTAGGTAGTCTTGGGAAATGACTTTCATTATAGACCCTGT
>JANHFX010009682.1:0-22242 GCA_027560015.1 Chloroceryle amazona | reverse complement strand
CCCCAACTCGGAAAAAAAATCGACACCTGGGTGCCCGCCCGCGCAGAGAAAAAACAAACCTCTTTAGCACAGCTCTGACCCCCACTTTCACCCTCAAAAAAACCTCTACACGTCCGCCCACCCCGCCCAATTAAAAAAAAAAAATAAATAAAAATCAATACCGCTGCCACACGTGGCAAAAAAGCTCGAAAAACCCAGCTTTCCTATGCTATGCCATAGTTAACAGCAGGGAGGGACCAAATTCTGCACACGTTATTGCCAACAGGGTTTTTTGGGGCTTTAAAATAGATTCTTCAGTCAGATATTAATTTGCACTGCAAGAAATGATTTAGAGCTACCTGCAGGTTTAAGGCATACAGCTGCATCACTTATGCTGAAGGCACAATTTCAAGGCAATCTTTGCAGCTAGAAAAGCTAAACCTCATATTTTTAATTAGTTTTTTTTTTTTCTCCTAAATAAAAACAGAGACTATGCAAGGCCAAATCCACTTCAACCCTGCACACCAAAGGCACGGGGTGAGAAAGAGTTAAATATCCATGTAACACCACGGCTGGTGCTGCTCCTGAGAACTGCTATGTTTTGGTGCAATGTATTAGTGTGACATTAAAATCAATGTGTGCTCTGTATACCTGCAGGCAATGCTTGGTCCCTGGTAAACAAGGCAGGCAGAGCTACGATGAGAACAATGAGATGGAGTATTCATTAATTTAGCGCCATTGAAAACGGATCTCATTTAAGATAAGTAGCAATCCCATATAACTTGCCAAGTATACCACAGTGCGTTTTCATTCTTCTATTGGAGTCTTAATGTTACAAGAGAGTCTGCTGAGAAAACCTTCCTAGAAATGTAAAAGCTTTCATGTTACATTTCTCTAGCTTTCTAGGATGTTACCCAGTCAATCTACATCTGCCTTTACTATCTGTCGAAACCCAGTCAATGTATTTTTCTCCTACTAAAACCAATGCAAACTGAAGGTGAACAATCTACCAGGAACTTTGTATTTCTTTTTGCAGCTACAGGTCTCTTATTTAAAAAAAAAAAAAGAAAAGGGGGGGAGGATAACGAAACCTCTAGGGCAAATCCTGGCCTTAAAGGACTTCATGTGCCTCTCTTATAAGTCCAGACACTTGTGCCACTTCACACTCCCTGGGCTGCCCTGGATGGTGGCAGCACAGAAATACCTGTTGCAGCATTAGCTCTTTTGTCTTTTTTGTCTCCAGATCTAACGCTACCTGTTCTTACCCTTGGTTTGCAAAGCAAAAACCATAACTCCAGCTCAGCATCTCAAACCACAGCATTTCTGCTCAGAGAATCAAAGTCACTCCCCGAAGCCACACTTTTTCCTTGCTGTGCATTAATAACATTATGCACTTCACATAGTGAGGTGCCCCACCTCTGTGTCTCTCAGCCCAGATCCTGCATCCTCTCCACTCACCAGATTCAAGTTTCACAACCCTTTCAATCTACCTCAAATAAAGTCATGACACAAGCAAGTACTCAATGTTACACCTTACCCATAGCTCTCAATCGCCACAGCTGCCCTGTAGGATGAAAATTCTTCTCGAGACATCAACCAAAGCCTTCCCCTCCCTCCTGAAAAAGGACCATCACCCACTTTTATACATAGATCTCTGCTACAACTCATCACTATCAAGTGTCTTCAAACTCTAACCTCCCATCTCCCCCCTCACTGGGTTTAAGTCATGAAGAGCACTTGTGCTGCTGTCCTCCTCCCACCCTACAAAGCCTCTACTGCCACCTGAGCTTAATGCACAGGACCAACACACCTGGTGTTTCCAAAGGCGGGGAGAAATGGGTGTCTCCTTTTTCACTGTCCTTCCTGGCAAGGTGTAACTGGCAACAAATGAGTCTTACAGAAAGCTTCTCAGAGACTCTTCATCAAAATGGGTATTTTTCTTTTAATGAGCTATTGCTCATTTTTGTCCACATTGCAGCAGTTTGGAAAACTTGTCAATCACTTGATTTTTGAAAGCTAAACTGAACTGCTTTAACACTGCTGAAATGCCTTTGCAAAATATAAATCACTGACCTGGAAGGATGTGGAGCATCCCAGGAAAAGGAGCATTAAATCATCTCACCCCTTCTCCTACATACATTTCTCAGAATCACAGAATTTCTCTTGGAGAATTTTTCTCCAAGATCATCAAGTCCAGCCTATGACCCAACACCATGACAACAGCTAGACCACATCATTAAGCACCACATCCAATCTTTCCTTAAACACCTCCAGGAATGGCAACTCTACCACCTCCCTGGGCAGTCCATTCCAGTGTCTCATCACTCTTTCCATAAGGAAGTGCTTCCTAATATCCAACGTAAACCTCCCCTGGAACAGCTTTAGGCCATGCCCTCCCATCCTGTCACTGGTTGCCTGGGAGAAGAGCCTGACCGCCACCTGACTACAACTTCCTTTTGGGTAGTTCTAGAGAGTCATATGGTCCCCCCTTGAGTCTCCTCTTCTCCAAGCTGAACAGCCCCAGCTCCCTCAGCCTCTCTTCATAAGCCTTTCCCTCCAGTCCCTTCACCAGCCTCGTCGCTCTCCTCTGGACCTGCTCCAGCACCTCAATATCCTTCTTGAAGTGAGGGGCCCAGAACTGCACACAGTATTCGAGGAGAGGCCTCACCAGTGCTGAGTACAGGGGGAGAATCACATCCCTAGACCTGCTGGCCACACTATTCCTGATACAAGCCAAAATGTCATTGGACTTCCATGCCACCTGGGCACACTGCTGGCTCATATTCAGCTGGTAATCAAACAGTACCAGATAGCTTTTGCTATCAAAGCAAAGCTCTGCACTGTGGTGTTTTTTTCCTGTCACATTTTGCATTCTCGGACAGGGGCACTGAAACAAAGCACCCTTTTCCTCCTTGCATTTGGAAATGTAGTTTGGCTTTTTTTTTTTGCTTTTCATTGGGTATATGACCTTTTGAGGTAATAAGGTAGAGTACTGAAAGATCCAAATAATGTATTCAAGCAAAACTTGCCAAACAAGTTAAAGAAGTATGAAAACTCTTTTGAGGCTGGTATTGGACGTCTTGCAATGGTAGAAAAGCGAGCGATGAGAGCAGACTGACAGGGAAGAGCAACACATACATTGTGCCACTACGTGTGCTTGGACACATAAAAGAAAGAAGTGTGCCAGCAGTGTGCCCCAGCAGAGGGGAGGCTTCAGTGTAGTTTTTCCCTTCTCTTTTTTAACTTGCACTGGAGACAGAAAAGACCAGCTGTGCTGAAGCTATACACAACCTCTGCATGTGTAGCTATATAAAAAAGCTGTAAGCTATACCATATAGCTCTCTTTTTGTCAAGGGCAGGTTCTACAAAAGCTCCAGCTTCTGTTTCAGCAGAGATTAGGACTGTTTAGAGAGTGCCCTCAATTTTGTAGGCTCTCTCTACAGTGCCGTCAATTAGTTTGCAGGAGCTATTCCAGCCTGTCTGTGAGCCAGGCTAGAAAGAAAAGGCATAAAAATAATGGGACAGATTTTCTCCCTGCAAGCAAAGGAGTGGAGATTATGAAACGGTCACCACAGCTCTGTGCCTGTTGAAAGTGTGCTGTCTCAGGGAAATACCTAGTGGAGAAAATATGATTGCTTTCTGCTCAGCCTGTGCTGCCAGAGGTGAATAGGCTGGACAACTTGGCTGTGGCCTTGCAAGGGAAGAGGGACATGTGAAAGATGAGTGGCAGACAGCAAAGGGTCTATTCACCCATGTCCACCCGAGGGAGCAGAAGCAGTATAATGGCTGTGCTGTTTGCACTCAGGTTGATGATCTCAGGATATGTCCCCAGATCACCGGAACTCATATTAAGAAATGCAAGATAGTTGCTAGTATCACTTACGGTAACATCCAAAAAGAAAAAAGCAGGTGAGAGCGAGCGACTAACCACTTCACTCTTCCAAAGTGTTCTTCAACACCAGTTGAGCCAATCTGGAAAGGTGAGTGAGTTTGGGAGGAGAGAGAGCATTGTTTAAGATGTGAAGATGAAGGAGGTATAACCTGTGCAACAGGGAAGTTACAGTGAATACCAAGTTATGCAGCAGAGAAATATATAAGCATGCAGAGCCATGTTAGTAAAGGCAAAAGACCAGTAGTAAAGAATATTTCACATCATTAATCAGAATTTGTCCATATTTTATGTTTGCATTTGTGTAATCATCTGATCACAGTGTCTTACCTAAACTGCCATGTGGCTCTCAGATTTCTTAATTAGCATTTCTCCTCTAAATAGCTGGCATACATAAAGATACAATCACATCGTGTGTGGGGACACATTTGGAAATGACCCAAGAAAGTGTCAGCCCTTTTTATTCCCTATTCCTTCTCTGCTGGAGACAGGAAAAAAACAGGGAAATCTGTCCAGCAACCTCTGCCTACAGAGCAGGTTCTGAATGCATCCAAAACAAATAGGAGCCCAGGTGTTTCATAAGAGTAATGCAATGCATGGAGCCAGTATCTCCCCAGAGGATTTTCCTTTAGCTTAAAACTTACTAAACCTCAGCAATTTGTCCAATTAATTAATAGTTCAGTAACTGCCCTTAAAAAAAGAAGCATGAGGTGCTCCCAAATCACCAGAGAGCGTCTCTGTGGATGGCCTCACCTCTGCTGGTTCCTGGGCAGACCTCATCTCTTCTCCTTTCCAAGCCCAAGGTGATATAGCCCAGCATTTCCCAGTTCAGCACGGATGTGGGGGCTTTGCAGAACTTGGCAGCCATTCCTATGCACCAGTCACTTTCTAATAGGTGCCAAGGAAAAGACAGGTACTGAGTAGCTGTGCTATAGCTGCAGGAGTATTTCTCACCGGCCTGTGAGAAACACATCCTTAACTGCTCAGCTCACATTTCTTTCTGATGTTATAGAAGTGGATTTAGAGAAAAAAGCATTGCCATAAGCTGGTTTCTAATTAGGAAAAGAAATAAATAGAATTATGGAATTAAGGCAGAATGACCCAAATCCCTTCCTTGTGTCACAGTCTGCAGCAGGGCATTAGAAAACTCTTTTTTTTTTAATAAATAAATAAATAAATAAAATTAATTCATCACTAAGGTGGCACAGCAAAGGTAAATTCCTTTGCAGGCTAGCATCCATTCTCCCAGTCTGCTGATCCCACTCAGTTTGCCTCTTTTAAGTGCAAAGGACTATGCTTTAGGAAGCAGAGTACTCTGCAATGCAAGCAGCAGTGCCCTCACTCCTACAAAAGCTGCTTAAAGAAAAGGCACAATAGGGCATACCTTACCATTTCCTAATTTGCACTGACAACTTTCTGTTGGTGCAAATATGCAGACTATCATTACTGCTCAAGAGTTGCCTACTGTGAGTTACCTACTATGGTGCTGGGTATAGGTGCCTCATTAACACTGGTTTTCTTTGTGGAGTTATCAAGCATCCACAGAGTTCCACAATCTGACCTTAACAGGAGGTAAGAGCATTCTACGCTTCTCACAAATGAAGCCATATTTATCCAAATACTCAGCTTCAAATTTAAGTGCCTACTTTTTAAAACATTGGCTAGCACAACTAGCCAGTTATGGTTCTCAAAGAAGTCATTTGAAAACTGATGAGGAAATCTTAAGATTTCCACTGACTACACTGTCACCTACCATAGAGCGTCTTTGATGGCTTTTGAGTCCCTTAAAGGCATGGCCATTTCTTTAGCCGGTTAAAGAAATGAAGCAGATACCTGGCAATGTAGTGCTGCTGTTTGGAAACCTCACGTCCTTAGTAAATCGGCTGATGTGTGAACAAGAAACCAGACTTATTCTTGATATATGTGAAGGCACTCTCTCTCTGAAACTGCTGTTTCAAGATATAAAACCTCTATCAGATGGAAAATGTGCACTTATTGGTGCACAATTATTGGTATGACAGGATGCTACCTTTTTTTCTGCACTGGTCCTTTTTCTGCTGGGTCAGTCCCCTGGGCATGGGATCTCTATGCTTTCGCCCTACTGTGGCAAGACTATAGGGATGAAAGAGTAAAAGGAGATCTCGGTTTTCCTGCCTACAAGGAGAGCTTGCCCATTGTGGCACACAGCTGAATGAGCCCAGCCAGGTCCTGTAGGGAAACTTCCCACTCCTGGCAGTTTGGGTTAGAGACTAATCTTTGGCAACCACTGGCACACAGGAACCTGAACCATATGACAAATGCAGTAAAGGTCATTAATAACATTCCTTGCATGATTGCCCAAAGCACAGGGCAGTTAGCTGATGTAGCCTGAACCCTAGCAGTAAACCACAAGATACAAGTACAGAACCACAGTGAAGGAAACAACTATTTTGGGGAAAAAAGCTCCAGCTTGGGGTGAGCAGCCTGAACATCCTTGTTAGCAGACGCACTGTGTGATATTATCTCAGGGTCTGTTCCATCCCTCTGTCCTTGCCAGAGGAAAGAGTACGCTGAGGTGGGGTCCTTGTGTTGTAGACAGAAACATGGAAATACCCTTCCTGTAACACTGCTGGATCAAAATACTTCACTGCCATTGTATGTCTTCATAAGATCCTTTGTACAATGAGATAAAATGTGATTTCTTTCTGAGGAGGAAAACAGTTCCGCTTACCCTGATGCTGATGCTCTTGGCTTTGCTCATGGTGCACAGGTGTACTGGTGGGTACTGGTAACAATTTGCTACAGCAGTGACAGTGCAGGATTAAAACACTGCCCTTTCCAACTTGCTCCTGGGTTGCCGAGCTGGATGAATAATGTGTCACTGTGTGGCAAAGGGCTGCCAAAAGGCTGAGTGAATTCATTAAAGAGCATAGAGTACCTGCCACCACAGAACCACCTGTGCTCATGAACAGCTGTTATAAGGCAACAGCACTTACACAGAAGGAAGCAGACAGGTCTCTTCTCCAGCAGAGACAATGTGGGGTGCCTTCCACTGCACTGAGCTTTGCAAGGTGACAGGTCTCAGGACTGAATTCAGAAAGCCCTTTGTATCTCACTCTTACAGACATTCGCAGATTTAATTGGAACAGCCACACTGAAAAGACCTTTCTTTTCCCATGTCAGATTACGAACAGAGACCCAGAATAATGAAGACAATGTTTATTTTATTGTACTCAGCGAGGAAACCAGGAGATGTAAAATGGCAAAACATTAAATTCCTAAGGGATGCAACTGGGTGGGTAACATTGCTTTAGTCTCACTGTAATCTTCCTCACATACAAACTTCTGTTGGTATGTCTTGAATGAATGCCATGGTACACCTGGAAGCCCAATACTAGCTTTACTTCATATAGTACATAATGTTCAGTCAGTGTAACTATAAAAATGATAAACCCACAATAATATTAGTTGTTTTTAGAAGCCCTCAAGTTGGTTTCCTTCTGCTGATGATTCACAGCCATAATTTTTTATAGTGATTGCAACAGCCAGGAATTTTAAGTTCAACTGCACTCTCTCCCTTTTACCCTGTGTAGAAACTCCCAATGCTTTTCAGTGTGCAATTGAGACCTTAATTCAGACGCGACTTTTATGTACCACAAACATATTTTACTGAAATTCCTCAGGGCAGTGTCTAAACTTGTGTTTGACATACTGGAAACTACTGATTATGAACTGGGCTAAAGAAAGTTTTGTCAGGAGGACTCTCCAGTATAAGGGTTGCCTGTTGGATCAGAGCTGCTGAGAAGCATCTGAGAGACTCGTATCTGCAGCAGACACCTGCCAGAGACTTTGCTGGCAGAACTGACATTTATTTCTACTGCAGGGAGTGTCAGTCTAAGCAGAAAGCTAACAAAAAATGCCTAGCATTTCAAATGGGACTTGGTTGATGGGATTCTATTCCTAATGATGACAGATGCTTGCTATCACCCATTGTCTTTGTACAGAAACCAGTTTGTATATACAAGTGTGGATCTTCACAAAGCTCAGGAGTCCACGTACATCTCTGTACACCCCTGACACTGCACTTTCTGTTGACAGTCTAGATACAGGTTGGCCAGCTGGTGGGCTTTTTTAGTTACAGCTATAGGATTTTTTTTAAGACCAGATAAGGAGTAAATCCTTGATTCAGTATTGCGGAGTGACCTAAACTTGCCTCAAAATTGTGGAAAATTCTATGCTTCCAGCATTCATTCAGAAGGACAAAGGGAAAAAATTATCTTAGAGTAATGCATGAGACCTGCACACATGTATATTCCTTCTAAACATGGACACTTATACACACACAGAGGCTTACCTACAGCAAATGTTTTCCTAGAGGAAAAAATATTTCCTCTTACTGTGATTTGGCTCAGTAATGACATCGCTTTCTTCTTAAAAAAACTCCTGAATGATGAAAGATACATTTCACACATGAGAATCTTTCTTGCCAGGTTTTGGTGCAAAATTCACAATTCACTTTGTAAACCTTGTTTAGAAAGACCTGCTCAGAAAAGCACAAAGCAGAAATAAACTATAAATCTTAGAGTTAAAAAAAAAAATAAAAAAGGATTAAGGATTCTATGAATTTCCTTTTGGTTCAATTCAGCTGTAATATTTAATTTTTTCTTTTAAATATCTACACGGACTCAAGTGGGATCATTTAGGCCCCTAAGAGAACACTGCATTTCAGTGTACAGACCTGACCTTCAGGCCCATAGACCACCACAGCATCCAGTGACTCCAGAGATGTTTGGTAGTGTGCTGCATTTGGATAAGGATCTATGTGCATCTCTTTGGGATGTCTGAAAATACTCACCACTCATACAGGCATCACAGAGTCACCAAAAAAATACATCATCATCAGTTGAGAGGTTACATAAATGGGGGGTGGGAGAACAAGGAGGGGAGAGTTTCCTTCCACAGGTCTTAACTTCCTAAGACCATGGAGCCTGAAGATCAGCTATCTAACATTCAGAGCAGCCATCTCCATAAGCTGTGTGTGAAAGACTTACTTCATTTTATACCTTCATTTTTAAAAAGTGAAGGATGGACACAGAAGACAACAATGGAGGTAATGAGATAATAAAATTTGTACTTTCGTACAAATCTTGCATGTACTGAACTAAGTATTAAAACACTGGTATGGTAGATTCCATCAAGTTTCCAAACTGAAAACCAGTGTCAGACAGCTTGCACTTTCCATCAGCTTCAACCCTGATTTTCATTTGGATTGCCACTTCTAACTTTAACACTTCAACATGTTAATGAAATTGAAGATAAAAGCTAGTGTTATCTTTAGAGCATGTATACACCTTTTCTGAATCCCTTGAATATACTTCTCCAAATGGTACATATTACAAGCTCTGGTAGCAGCAGTAACAAACAGGTTGTTTGCCTAGTGATTTTGTGGAATTGTATTTGGATATATCTGTATGTACCAGCACACTGCTCATTCATTACCAAGGCCAGTTTGGTCTCAGTAAAGCAACTCATACCCATAGGCTATAAATATTTGGAGAGCTTAAGCTGAAAGATGAAAGTTCATGGCAATCGGTGAATGTGCAATAGACATTTATTCACCTCTGGAAAAAAAAAAAAAAAAGACAATCCATTTATATATTTAAACTGAGCATATATGTAAAGGGACAGTTCAGAGTAAGCTGGCTCATGACAGTACAGCAAAGGAGACAGTGGAGAGAGGGACACGAGATGAGCCAAAGAACACTGTTTTGCAAGAATACAGGCTCAGCAGCAGATAGTGAGGGAGGGGGAAGAAGGGAGGTGAAAGAAGGAGTGCAATGCCTTGGACCTGGGCAGGACACAGCAAACACCACGTACAACTTGGGGAACCTCTTCAGGGCGGGCAAAGACACAACATGGGAAGAGACACTGAACTTATCAACTAACCTGACCTAATGATACTGCCAATATTTATCTCACACAAAATTTCACATGAAACTCACATCTCAGAAACTGCTAGGAAGATGATGGCAACAGTGCTAACAGAAAAAAGGTAGGAGACTTTCCTCCCAGTAGGGAAAGGTGGGAAGACACTCTAATGTGGTATTTCAGAATTAACAATTCAGCATCAATGGGGAAAGGACCTGAACTAATGTACAGGAATGGAAGAAGGAGGTGCCGTAAATACCCCAAATATATACCAGAGGAAAACTATGAATCAATTCAGTACTATGCTTAGGGGCAGTATCTTTTACAGAACTGGGTTAAAATAGTGTATTTTACCTCTCTGCCTTGGAAAAAGTGCCCTAAACCAGCTGCTTTGAAGGCTTGGCAGTCGATACACTCAAAAAGTCTGGCCTCCTAAATAAAAGAGGACCACCTCAGGTCTGCTTCACAGAAGAAAGAAGAAAAAAAAAAAAAATTCATACTCATTTACACTATGTAAACCTGTAAGATTTACAGAGTAAGTGGTAAGATCTACAGAGTAAGTCACTTGTGTGGTATTGAAGACAGAAATGAATAATCGTTGTGATTCAAGAAAAACCTTTAATTGAATAAAAATAATTCCTATGTAACTCTAGTACTCTGTAAGATTACAACATCCAAATCCTCAGTGCTTTGCAGGATTGAAAACTGCAGAATTTCTGCAGCCTGACATCATGAACTCTACTGGACAGAATAAAGATATAATGGGAAACACATTTCCCAGGTTGAAAAGTATTAGGATGAGAAATGTGATCAACATACATTTAAGACATTATTGTATATCAGACTTCTGGAGAAGCAGTCACTAAGCTGCCTTTTATTAGCAGTTTCTACAACTTTTCTACCATTAGAAAGATTGTTTCAAGATTTCAGTACTACTGTAAAGTAAATGTTTCAAGTTACCAATATGATGATTTATAATATGAGAGCATTTGCTGAAACGAAATGCATCCAGGCTAAATAAAAGGTATTCAGTTTATGAAAGGCAGCAAGAAAAGTATCAAAATACTGCAAAAAAAAAAAAAAGAGTTGGCAAAGGACTTCGAAAGGAGAAAAAAAAAAAAAAGTTATACACTACACATGTAGGCTCACAGATGCAGATGCACAGGATAGCCTGCTCCTATGGAAAAATGCTACTGTGCATCTCTGGAAAGAGGAAAACATGATCCACATCACTTTAAGGAGTGATTTAGAGAGGTGCTTAGCACCATGGGAGGCTGGGAGCAGGGACTGCCCACCCTGGCTGAGAAGCCACAACAGCACGTCTCTTTTAAATGACTTGGCTGGATTGCCACAGAGTGAGGACACTGTCTGGCCACATGCAGATACATCTATCTGCTCATGTGCTCTCTCGTGCTTTGCCTGCCCTGTGTTCACTGCCTGCCTATACCTTAAGTACGGCTGATGCAGGGTAGGAAAAGCCCACAGAATATATTTATCTCTCACCTTCTCTTCTAGACATCAAAATCCCATTGACTTAACTTGTCCAAGAGATAATTCTTCAGTCCCGATTCTTACTCTTTGCCTGGTTCTCCATTTCAGTGGGAAGGCCTCTATCTCTGAGGCTCACAGAAGAAAGGTGCCCCACAGTATCAACAGAAGTGAGACTGCTCACTGATGCATGCCTGTAGCCTTTTCATGGACTTGCCTCAGCATCGGTAACTTACACACCAGTAAAATTGTCTTGCATTAGGTCTTTACAGCTGTTGAACCTTAGTTTCACCTCACTCAGCTTCCCCCAGCCCACCCCTCTGTATAAGACTTTGTGATGTACACAAATAACTTCCCGTAATAATACTGACAACCTTTCTGCTCTTGCTTTACCAGAAGATGCTGCTCTCCTTGCAGCAAGGGGGCAGTTTAAACTTGTGCTTCTGGTAACTGCCTAGCTTTTCATCTGACAGTAGTTGGGATGGGGGCATAACATGGAAATACACCAGTCGTGGCAATAATAACAGCGTGATGGAGCACATGGCTACTTAGAAAACAAAGAAGAATAATTTTCCACTGTTGCTGCATCACAACCACAATAACGCAACTGAACAGCAGGAGTCAAGACTTGAGGGGAGGGATTCTCTCTACCACCACAGACATCTACACACCCCTGCAAACCACATCAGTCTAATACAGAAGAAGGAGCAGGTCGGACACAGCAATTAGGATGCCTAAAATTCTGAAGCATGGACTGGAACACATTGTGCTGCCTCCCTTTCAGTTTTTTATTTGAGGATGTATCTGAAGAAATGGATTTCCGAGTCTGACTGTTCTGGGCCCGGATCAGTTTTTTGTGTTCCCGTATTTGCCTCTGTAAGTGGTTCTGGATGGCAATTCCCAGGGATTCCGGATCAAGGGAAGCACCATAAACCTCCCACGTCATGCCCTGCTCGTCCCAAACAACATCCCTGACGTGTTTGGACTGCTTCACCTGCACTTTCGCCTCCATGGCCAGGATGGGCTGCTTTTTGTTTCCCCCCATGTTTGTTAAGGCCTGAGCTGAAGCAGGAAGGGCTGCTGTGTGAAGCTCGTGTCTGGACTCCTTGATTTGGAGGCCTTGATGCTGGGAAGCTGCTGATGTCTCCAAGGGAGGGGTGAGATGTGCAGAACTCGCACCCAGCTCGGGCATAAGTCCTGCCTGCAGGCTCTGGCCACTGGACATCTGAGCCTGGCCAGCATCTTCCTGGCCTCTGCTCTCCTCCTTTTTACCTGCATCCTCCAAGCACACCTCTGTGTGGACAGCAGCAGGTTGCCCACTAATATTCATCCCTCCTTTAGGATCAAGCATCACCAAGTTTTCTTCCTTTGGTTTTACCACAGATTGATTAGGAATGGCCTCCCCTTGACTCACACCCTTAGTGTGCACAGGCTTTTGCTCAGAGCTGCCCAGGACCTCATTCTGCTTGACTTCACTGTCTGTACTACAGTATAAAGGTAACCCGTTTCTTCCTGCATCACGGGAAAGATCTTGCCCTTTGTTCTCAGTTCCTGGGACAGCAGCAGCAGAAGTGGTGCTTGGCTCACCAGCATCAGACCCAGACTGTGCTGAAGCTAGATTACTGTATTCAACTGCAAGCTGCTCAGCAGGAACGGGCTTTGGTGGGATTGGAGCATCCACTGGCAACTGAGCAGCATCCTTGCTGTCACAGGCTGCACTGACTATTTCAGCATTACCCACAGATGTCTCTTGAGAGGTAACGGCTGCAGGGGAGAAGGGGAGAACAGGTTTCGCATTACCTGCTGATGCTGGAGACACCACATTAGGTGGGACCCAAGGCAGTTTGTCAGGCTGGGTTTGGGCTGCAGCAGTCACAGCTATAACAACAGTTGATTTTGACATGACACCAGGAGAATATAGGGACTTTTGTTCTAAAGATAAACTGTCTCTAAGTGCAGACTGACTCAGGCCCATACCTCCTTGGTAAATGATGTGGAGTTCATCCTTCTCCTCTGGAGGAGGATTCCCTTTTAAGGAAGCAGCAAGGATGCTGGGACTAGTAGAGGCAGATTTACTCTCCACAGTAGCCACGGCCTGAACCTCAGCATCTCGCCATGTCCTGCTTACTTCTTCGTGAGTGAAAGATCTGCTTTCCAGCTGAACTGTCATAGTACCCATTTCTCTGAATCTGGAGAGCTGTGGGGGGTGTCCCAGCTCAGCATCCGTGTTACATACGGGATGTGAACTCTTCTGGCTAGACTGGGCTGGCACATCGCTCTTCTGTGCTGCTTCAGTTTTATCTGTGGGATGCAACCGCGTGGTGTCTGCAGCCCTGCTTTTTGCCTCCAGACTGGCCTGTGGGTCTCTCCCCAGGTCAGCTTTGGTATGCTTTGCTGGTGAGGCTGACTTACACACAGCTAAAACATTTTTTTTGTCTCCCCTGTCTTTTTCCCCCCTTTGCAGAAGGTTTGCCTGAGAAGTAAGACAGGATTCATTACCCTTGATAGAGTCACTCAGGGAAGAATAATTTAACACCTCAAGTGTTGGCTGATGATCAGTCCCATGAGGTTTCAAGGCAGAGTCATCCATTTGTGTCAGGGAGCTCATTTTTGCCTGGCTGCCTTGCACAAACTGGTGAGAGCTCTGGGGGGCTGGCATCATCTCTGGCCCCTGCCCCACCAAAGGAGCTCCTGCTGCAGTGGGGGCTGGTGCTGCTGGTCCCTGTCTGTCTGCTGACTGGGAGCAGCTGGCAGGCTCTACAGCTGCAGAACACCCTTTCACAGCTTTCCTGGTGAGCCCAGGAGGAAAGGCTTTGTGCTGGCTAGCATCGTCCTTGAGGCATTGCTCACACTTCTGCGTGCTGGCAGCCACCGTGTATTTCAGGTCAAGCAAGCAAACTCCATCAGAGCTGGATGGTGTGCATGGTAAGCCATTGCCGGCCTTCTCTTCACTAGGTAGCTGGGGCTGGTGCTTAGCAGACTGCAGGTCTCCCAGATGGTCCTCCTCTGTAGAAGCTGTGACCATGAAAAGCTTGGCAGGTCTCAGAGGATCTGGTACAGTCCCCATAGACTGTATCAGAGATGTGGTTTGTGCTCAGCTTTTACTCAGAATTTTCTCACTGAGCGGTGGGTACAACAGGGCAGGCTGTTGGCGACAGGCTTCCTGTAAAGCTAATCTGTTGATGAAAGAAACACAGTGTTAGCAGCAGACAGATTTAATAAGAAAAAGTACCCAAACCAGACTGATTTTACAGCTTGAAGAGAAATACCTGCAGGCAGTGAAGAAAGTGAAGCACCTGACTGCGCCTAAGAGTCACATAAAAGACACAAATTTCAAGGATCTCCCAGTTCCAAGGTCCAGATGGAAAAGACAGTAGTAGGGATGAAGCAACAACAGCTGCCTTGTTATAGGTACATTAATCAAAAACACAATGGCATATGAAAAGGGAGGACAAAAAGAAATACAAAGTGAAAGTAGGGATGAATGAGAAGGAGAGCAGACTATGAGTGGAAGTTTGAGGTTGCAGAAAAAAACTCATTGTGATAAATTCCTTTAGAAAGCCACCTATGGAAAGGTGCTACTTTGCCTGTTGTGCCCATGTGAAGAGCAAACCTGACTCCCACACCGTGACCTGACTGGATCCCACACCTTTGCTGTGCATAAGTTCTCCCTTCTCTAACTCCACTACCAACAAGGACATGCCCACAGGGGGCAACAGGTCAATTCAGACTAATGTGGATGAACGCAAACCTCACTGGTAAAAGGAATATGGATGGAAAAACAACCTGCTGGGTGGTGCAGATAAACACCAAGAGAAGCTACTGCACCATATAGCACTGGGGATGTGCACATATGAACTTCTTTCACATCTAGAAGCTTTGAAATAATTACAATGAAGCCAGCTCAATTAATAAATGGGGGCACAGATGATCTAGAAATCAATTTATGAGCAGGTGGTATGAAACTGGAAGAACACTGCAGCACCACAAAACAGGAGGGGCCCATACCATGCCCAGTGAAACAATGGGGAGGGATTTTAAGCAGGTGGATCAGAGTTACCAAAGTTGAAATTTGGCAAGGACTGCAGTGAAACCATTGTTTCAAACAGCAGATGATGTCCAAACGTGCTTGATGGCTGGGCTTTCAAAAGGACTTAGCACTGCCCTACCTGAACCCCGCTAGAGATCAAGGGCTGGATCCCTATCAGTGTCAGCAGAGTTGTAGTGGCCAGTGATAAAATCCCACCCCACTCTTTTAAATTGCAAGCTACCTATGATTGTTTAAAAGTTTCTCCCCAGTTTATGCTGCCAGCAAAACATGGGTATGAGACTTAGGAGGCACTCTGAACACTGAGTTTTATGTCACCCAGAGGAATGATGCTAGGAAAATTACTGTACCTCTCACTCTGTCCATGTAGGCATATAGTAGGGTCTCCTTTGCCGCATTATTCAGGAGATGCTACCGGAAGGACTTGTGTAATCACTCGGCTGTTTCAGATGTGAAAAAAAAAGCAGCAAATGCCCCTACCAGAAAACATCTCTACTCTTCTTCTCTCTCAGACCAAACAGACATGGTATAACTCCATTTCTGTAAAATTAATCCTAAATTTCAGCACCTTTGGGTGCCTAGAAAGAGCAACGGGGAAAAAACACTCAACGAAAGGAAAATTAAAACAAATACAGCCAGTCTATTTTTCTAAGAAAAGGAAAATGCTGCATCTATTCATTAAGCTTTATGTCTTCCAGATATTAATAATTTACTATTTTTTTTACTGCTTCTTTGGGCTCTGTCCAACCATACACAGTGTCTGCTGGGTTTAAGCCAGCCCTGGGAACCTGTGATCCTGCCCCTGAAGGATACAGAGTTTCTTAGTTGTGTTTACAGCAATAGCACCCCTGCATCACTCCAAAATGGCTTTCCAGCAAGACTAGTTGATTGCTAACCTTTAAGAGAAGTACTCAGTTTATACCTCTAAGAGAAGTACTCAGTTTATATAAACCAGACTGCAAACCAGTGGAAGTGTATGTCCACCTACAAAATGTCTTCACGTCATTCGGTGGTCACTTTTATTAATGGTTTGAGGTTTTTTCTTGCTGTTGTTCTGTTTGTTTTGCTTTGTTGTTTTTTTGGGGGGGGTTATTTTTTTTTCATTGTATCGGAAGAGATCAGTTTTCTGTACCATGATGCATACAACTACTGCAATCACACCAGTGACTTTCACTCATCTGGGCTGGCTCTGCTGAAGGGCTCATCATCCTTTGGCTACAGCCAAAGGCAGCAGGCTGGCATGTACTGTGGAAGTGCTGCAACAGCAGCTTGTTTTCAGGGGAGTAAGGACCAAGCTATTGTAGAGTTACGGGCGCACCCTGGCTGACAAAACTCTTTCAGAGGAAAATGGGGTTGCTTCGCGCTCCAACATTTAAATATTGTTTTTCCCTGCTTTAAAAAAGTGATAGAAAATATACTCAAGAAGACTGCTAGAAAACATTTGGAAAGGAGACTGAAAATCCTGATTTAAATTAAGAACTGTGGAATCATCCGTTGCCTTTGAAGTTTTGAGCCTTCAAATCTCATCTCCTTCTCACAGATTAAAAGCCTTTTCTGGGGGAAGCTGAGATCTTTACATAATCACAGCCTCTGGAATCCCTCAAAAGAGGCCCACACATGGTCAGAGAGTTGTGGCTTGGGAAGGAACCACAGAAGAGATGGGTTGTGGAACATGCACCACCTCAACACCATTCTCATCATCCTCTCCTCTGCCCCATGTCCCCATCCTGCCCATTTACTTTCTCACTCATCTCATGCTCCACTGTGCTCCAAAGTGTCCTCCCTGATGCAGAGAGGGGTCTTGGGCAGCAGCACAGGGCTGCAAAGACAGGCTCTCTTTGCACTCCCAGGGTTACAGCACCTGGTAAAAAGGCTTTCTTCAGCAAGACAGGTAAGTATGCTGCTGGAAGTCCCTGCTGAACAGGCTTGCTGAAGAACACCACCAAGAGCCCATCAGTCTTTCTTCTCCAAGGTGAAAGGGAAGAATAAACAGCTTTATGAAAACAGCCAGATCAAACAACAACTACACTGACCGTCAGCCAGCTGTAATGGTTGCATAAGCTACAGTGACATTCCCGGCTCATATCCTGGGCCACCCTAGCTAGAGGGGATGTGATGTGGATAAAACCCACAGGAATATACATTTTGCTTCTCTCTTGTTTTTATTGCATGTTATTATGTTTACTCTCATTATTTATCAGCACAATTTTTTATTTCGGTATCTGGCCCTCAAAGTCACTTTTAAGGAAACAATCTGACTTCAAGGGTAAGCCACATTTCAGGAAGAACGTCTGCATACATGCACACTATTCCTGATACAAGCCAAGATCCCATTGGTCTTCCTTGCCACTTGGGCACACTGCTGACTCATGTTCAGCTGGCTGTCAACCAGTACTCCCAAGTCCCTTTCAACTGGGCCACTCTCCAGCCATTCATCTCCCAGTCTGTAGCACTGCCCAGGGTTATTGTGGCCAAAGTGCAGAACCCAGCACTTGGTTGTGTTGAACTTCAGCCCATTGGCCTCAGCCCATTGACCCAGCCTGTCCAGGTCCCTCTGCAGCATCTCCCTGCCTTCCGGGAGATCAACAGTCCTCCCCAACTTAGTGTTGTCTGCAAATTTACTAAGGGTAGACTCAATCCCCTCATCCAGATCATCAGTAAAGATGTTGAATAGAACCGGATACATTCTATGATTCCATGAAGTGGTGTTTGAGGGAGGTGAAAAGGAGGCCTGTATGGACCTTCCACACACCACGTTCATGTTTGATGTTGAATGCAACAAAACTGTCCATCAACCAAGTGGGAATTATATTTCTTACATATCCTGCTATCTTTTTCTGTCTGATAAAAGCTTGGTGAAATCTAACCCCTCATTAATGCATTTCATGCAACAGAATGCATTTGAACATTGATGGCAAACAAACAAAAGCCATGTTTTTTGAGAGGGCAGTTTAACTACAGCCAACAATAAATACCTTCTTCCTACACAGCAATGCCAATGTGACCTCATTATAAAGCAGAATGATCGTCTTTAGGGGTGAACACGTCATGCTGGCTTAGGGCCCATGCAATTCTTGCTTTCTCTGCTAAGACTCACAGTCAACTAGCAGCAGCCAGGATCACGGGGTTTAAATAGACACCCATCTATCGGGAGCTGGACCCAGACTAAAATCACATTTTGTGTGGTTAAGAAAGCATAGCAGCTGCTGAGCCGATGTGCCTTGGAAAGTATGGTTCTGTGGGATGTTATTTACTTCTGACATACTTTCAAATTCTCAAAAGCAAATTTCTGGAATTTCATGTTGATCTCCTTAAGGACATTCCCTCAGTGCACTGAATGCAAACATCACATGGCTGAAGCAGCCCCAGTAGTGGTGGTAGCACCCTAGATAATCAGGTCCAATTTGCTGCTGAGTAACCATATTATTAGTGCCCAGAGAAGTTAATTGTATTTTTTTTTAAACCAACCTTGCAAGGAAATTTTGCCTTGGAAGAGCTGATAGCAGGAGGAAAGTCTTTTGTGTAAGGTAAAACTCAACAATAATGTCTCAGCTCTCACAGAGCATCTGAAAAACTAAGTCCTCCTCATATATATTATTTTAATGAAGATGCTGGGCTCAGTATTAGAAAAGGGAATAGATCTACACGTAACAGGCACCTGGTAAAGGACATATCCATTGTCTTTTATGGACATTACCCTAACAGAAAAGAATACTCCAAATTAGAGAAGAAGGATGCAGAGCCTAACCAGTCATTACCGTATCAGAAATTTGCCGTAGCGTGTGATTAACCTAAGAAAGGCATGATGATGATCTCACCATGTCTGCTCTGTCCTCCTGGGTATCAGAAACACAACTCATGTGAATAAAGTGGCTGGCAGCTGAAACAGCTATCACCATAGCTTTTTCTTTTTTTTTGAAAAAAGGCCCAAACAGTTAAAAATATCTTGCCTTCTTCCTGCTGCCACCTCAGCAGTTGATTCTTGTTTCTTCACATTCTCACTTTGCTCTGCTGCTGTTTGTCATTGACAAGAAGAGTAGTAAAAAGAACAAAATAATCTCCTTAGTAAACTGCCTCATGCTAGACACTTTCTGAAAAAAAGACACGAGAGGAAGGGCCATGTACTTAGCCAATTTTTGTCTGATGTATTGAGGCTCTGTAGGAAGCCAAACGGTTGCAGGCTGGAAGCCTTTGGTGTTTAGAGATAAAATTGGAGCAATTCAGCGATATCTTTACAACACCAGTAAATGCTCTTTTGAGGGCAATGACTCAAACCTGTACTTCCAGCTAAGGACTCCAACTGCTCACCTCAGCCACACAAGCTTACAATATGACTTCAGTGGGACCGTTACATGAAAAGCGGTCATCTCAGTCTCAGACTTTTCTTTACTTGGGGCTACACACTTTATTTTGTTGAATGCAGACGCCACTGGAATTGGATCAAACTAGAGACCAGTGCCACATTGATTATTATTTTTTTAGTTGGTGAGGTACTGCATGTGGGACATAGGGAAAGCAGGATGTGCTAACCAAGCAGGGACAGGATGATGCATCCTAAACGGCAGCTTGTAAAGCCAAGAAATATGACACTTGTCACATATCAGCAACACCATCATTCTTTATACGCAGAAATGACAGAACAGCCTAACCATGTACGCAGTCATGTGAGGGCTTCCATCCACTTGACCCAAATGAAGGCAAATGCTAGATAGGAACATGCTGGTAAAATATTACATCTATAAACCACACCATATCTTCTTCAGTCTTCACTCAGATCTGATCAGGCACAACTGAAAAAAACTTGCTGTTCTGGCTCTTGGATTGAGAAAAAGGAAGTACCAGCACTGATGCCAACTCAGCATTGGTAAAAATCAACCCCTAAACCATACCTCACTAACTTTTGAGTCCTGAAATCAACTATATAGCCAGAAAGCCTTTCAGTACAACGACAGGCTTCTTAAGTCTTCTCTCTCCGCTGTGTGGATGTGCTTGAACAATGAAACTGCAATGTTTTCCCTGAGTGAAGAAACCAACTCAGAAACTCTCTCAATACATCAGCTTTCCTGCAGCAAAGAAAAACACCAAAAGCTGTGCTGTTCAAAGGCTTGTTTTAGGAACAATTCATTATTTGAAGTCTAGCCCATGGGTGTCTGACGATAATAGCTTTTCAGAATTGTCCTTGCAGGCAGCCCAGGGGTGTAAAAATCTCTCACACTAATAATCACAGGAACCATCCTCCCTTCTATTAAAATTGTCTTCTAAAAATAGCTGATTCAAAATGTGTATTTTTATCCTTAAATTCAATGTTCCAGTCCCAACAAAAGGAACTAAGGTACCCAGCTGCCTGCAGCTTTCTGTACTATGTTCTAAATGTGGATTTTCACAGGCTTAAGAATAATGACATTCTCTGCTTCTGAAGTCTTAAAAATCACAATACTCAGAAGACTAATCCTTATTTAGTGTCTGAGACTTGAGAAAGAAACTAAAACCAGAAATACTTCCTCAAGACAGCACATATTTAAGAGATAATAATGCAAAATCTGGAAAACTAGTTTAATAAAACATGCTGGAAACGGACACCCAGCATGCCTTATTTTGTAAACCCTTTCAGAGCTAATATTGGGAGTAAATTAACCAGAGTCATAGAAGCATAGAATACATTCTCTGACACAGAATGCCTCTCTTGATCTGCTGGCCACGCTTCTTTTGATGTGGACCAGGATGCAACTGACACACTGTTGGCCTGAGTCTCCTCATAAGCCAAGGCTTTGCCCTTTGCAATGTGGCACAACCATATCCACACCCTAGACCTCTGCAAGGCCATGATGGCTTACACCAGCTAATGAGAAATCCCCACTCCTGTTGAGGGCTGGGATTTTCCAGAGCCAGAGTTCAAGGTTTATGCTGGGCATAATGGTGGGCATACATCTTCTCCTTATTTCTTCTGCATTTAAGCCAGGCATATTTACATTTACATACATCAGGTGACCGAAGCAATGCACACTGTGATGGAGGCACTGGTAAAAGACATTATCTTTGACTTGAATCACAGTCCCTCAGAATGATTGCTAAATTGGTTAATGAGTATAATTAGCATTAATTAAAATAACTATATATATACACACACACCTCAAACAAGATACATTAAATCCAGATTTAACAAAGTCTCAGGTTTACTGAAGCCGATAGCCTTCACCACCTGGCTGAGCCCAAACCAGCCAGCACAATGGTCAGGGTGATTGGCATTTGTGGTGACAGCTATTCCTCCAGCTCATCTTCACATATGCTAAAGCTACAAGCTTCTCCAGCTACATGCAGCCGCTTCATGGTACCAAAGCAAAACATGCCTCTAAGCATTGGTGGGGGAAAAAAAAAAAAAGGAAGAGATACTGCAGCCCCAAGCAACTACTGAGTTCGTTACATAACACCCGGCTTCTCAAATAAAGCTGCATTCCTTTTTATTCCTTTTGGGAACAGTTTTAGCTGCCCATATTTAATATGCAATCTTAGAAGTGAACTGAGGTCTGGCTGTACCTTGCTAGAGAACAGCTGTGAGCAAGTGGACCTGCACTGCATTATAGCTTTGTCCTTGTTTCTAAGTCAGCCGGAGTAGAAGCTGGCAGGGTGTGAAAAAGGATCATTCACAGCTTAGGACTTAGTTACTAGACTTGCACTGAACGTAGACACATCATGCACAGAGGCATACTTGAAGGCCACATGGGAACCTAAAAGCCAGCATGAAAATCCAGACAAGATGATTTTTTTCCACCCGAGACCTTCTTAAAGATTTTTTTCTTGAAAGTTTCGGCACCATATGTTGCCTGTCATAGGCGTGGCAACCTGGTTCAGAAAATGCACAGCTACCGCCCAATAACCGCGCGGTCCATCAGCACCTGACACCAACGTGGTGGGTGGCAAAATGGCGTTTATT